>JAFIRS010005618.1:40000-52787 GCA_018342105.1 Gonioctena quinquepunctata
TCAGAATTCATGTGAATCAGTGAAGTACATTTGGAGTTAGATGCACAACGCAACGCCATGATATATTGCTTTTGTTCAATTTTTTTTTAGAATACAATATTCCATCATGAAATGAGAGTTTTTGTCCCTTCTGGTACGGAACAAATTTTGACGGCATTGCAATTATATACTAGTCAATAACAACAAATATTATCAGGCTTATCAACAATACGGATATATCCAAACTTCAAATATCCGTACCTTAATTTGCAATACTAGCAACGATACACAACAAACTCACAATGAAGTCAGGTAGTGAATGAAAACAGCTGACAGAACGTATACTACAACTAATTAAAATACACGAGTTGGCGAAACCTACAGAAACTGAACGTAACTTGAACAGTCCACCACGAGATGTCAGTTTGGAACTATTTTTGTAGACAAATTATACGAGGATTTTTTTCCATGGAAATTTTTTTTCCGAGGATATTTTTTCTGGGGATAATTTGTCATGTGAATATTTTGACGTGGATATTTTGTCGGAGATATTTTGTTCAAGGATCAAAACGCCTGATACCGTTCAAACATCAGCATGTGAAACAGGAAATGATAAACAATATTGCATGATTCCTTCCATTAAAAATCAGGTGTTGCTACATGGCGACATGGCGACCTCCCAGAGTAATTTGCCTTACACCTGCGCAGGGGGCACCGCAGGTGTGGACGACCCTTTCCCCCACACTCGTGGGAACAAAAATGGAAACCAAAACGAAAAACAACCCTGGGGAACTTCCAGTTGAAGGAAACCCAACACCGCTAGCGGGTATGGAAGTCGAGGAGATTCCAGTTGAATCGCACTCGGCACCAGAAACCGCAAACGAAACCAAGGAGGGATCAGCAGATGGTCAAACACCTACTGAAAAACTCCAGGAAACAGGAAACAGGAAACTCTCTGGAGGCAGTGGCAGTTCCGCTAAACCTCCAGAAACACCTGCCCCTAAGACACGTCGCGTCAGATGTAAATCGTTTACATCTGGCGCGACTCCAGGAGCTGCAAAAGACAGGTGCGGATCGCGGAGGCCAAGGCAGCTGGGGAAGAAATTAAACCAGGAAACGCCGAAGCAACCGACGCGATCCACACCCAGAAGCAAAACTGGCTTCACTGGAAAGAACTTCCAGCATCGCTGGAAGCAGCAGGCAACCAGAAACTCCGAACAAGAAGAGGGACCGCTCACAGAGAGTCAGCCCTCTTCCACGGAGAGCACTGCAAGGGGTGAAGAACCTAGATCGGACCAACCGGTGGCTGTCTCTGCCCAAGTTAACCCAACTGAGCAGGGCAGCTATAGGGAAGGTCACAAGGGTCTGAAGATGGCTGTTGCTCTGGAGAGTTATCCAGATCACCAGTTATCAGACGACCAAGGGATTCTCCTGCAGGAAGCAATTACCGGGGAAATTGTCAAGTGTGAGCCGGGTAAGGGTCCGAACTTCAGGAACAGCTACGTCCACAAGGGCGTGCTGGTCCTGACATGCTCGGATGAAACCGCTAAATCCTGGCTCTTGAGGTATCCCCGGACTGATACCTGGGAGGGGCTGTCCTAAAAGTAGGGCTAGCCAAGGACATCCTGAATACCTCCAAGGTAGTGGTATGGATTCCAAAGCCATTTGGTAAAATGGAAACCAAAATATTCTTCAGCTCATCAAAACCAGAACATGGGGATAGATACTGAAGAATGGCTTGTCATCAAGAGACAGAGGGAGGCCTCGGGTCTAACTCTTGTCTTTCAAATCGACGAGACCTCCTTGAAGAACCTGCAAGCCAGGGGAATGGAAGCATTCCTGGGGCTAACGCAGGTAAACTTCAAGCTAGTTAGCCGGAACAGGAACATTCCTGATGCTGCGGGCAGTTCAAGCCAACCTGCAGCATAGTAAGGCTCTACGCAACCCTGTGCAGAATATTTGCACAGGGCAACACCGACTGGCCCTAATACAAGAACCATGGCTGGTCAAAGGCGAGTATCAGGCCTCGGAACATCCAAGGGTAGCTTATTTATAATCTAAACTGTGGAAACGCCAGATCCTGCATTATTGCCAGGAATGATTTGAAAGTCTTGAATCTGATGGAATTCTGTTACAGGGACATAACAGCAATCAAGACGACCTACATCAGGATGGAGTAGAGAGGAACTAGTACTAGCCTCCGTCTACATGCCTTATGACTCAACAAGCCCTCCACCATCAGAACAAGTGAGGGGCCTTGGTTAAACACTGTGAGGACCACAAGCTCCAGCTTATCATCTGAGCCGATGCAAACGCCCATAACACAGTCTGGGGGGAGCACCGACACGAACACAAGAGGTGAGTCATTGCTTGAATTTATTGTCTCCAGTAACCTGGAAGTACTTAATAGAGGCAATGAGCCAACCTTCGTAACCCGTAATAGACGGGAAATCATTGACATCACTTTGGGCTCTTCTTTGGTGGTTCGGCACGTCGGCAAATGGGCAGTATCTGAGGAACCTTCAAACTCAGATCACCGACACATACATGTGGAGATTGGCTATGCCAATGAACGTGCAGTTAATGTGTCGGGATCCCAGAAAACCAACTGGCCGGGGTACCGGGAGGAGCTCAGGGCAAATCTCACAAATTTCAAAATGTCAAACCTAACTCAAATACAATTAATGAAATAGAGCAAACCTCCCTAATGTTACAGGAGGCCATAATAACTTCATATCATAAAAAGCTGCCCTTTGAAGCGCAGCACCACTAAAGGTACAGTGAGCTGGTGGAACACCGAACTCACATATCTTAGAAATTAAACGCGCAAACTATTCAATCGTGCGAAAAAAACTGGTGTCTGGGAGGTTATTCCAAAACTCTCACAGAATACAACAAAAAAAATCAGGGGCAAAGAAAGTCATGGAGGAAGTTCTGGAGGGACATAGAACAAACCTCAGAAGAGCAAGACTCCACCGCATCCTTTCCAAAGACCCCATCAATCCGTTGGGGACTCTCAAAAAACCCAACGGCAATCACACCAACACTGGGAAGGAAACTATGGATTTCTTGCTCCATACACACTTCCCAGGATCCACTGTCACCACAAATCAAAACCCCAGATATGAAATCCCTGCAAACCTTCATTTGAGGGCTAAAAGGGCAGACTGGGAAGTGGCTAAACGAACGGTAACTCATTCAAAAGTAGTGTGGACAATAAACTCCTTCAAGCCTTACAAGTCTCGGGCCCAGATGGAGTATTTCCATACTACTTCAGAGCGGAGTTGAATATCTAGCACCAGAACTGTGCAGACTGTACAGGCTGAGCCTAGCATTGGGATGGCTACCTCAAACCTGGAAATCTGTAAATGTGGTCTTTATTCCGAAACCTGGACGAGACTCATATGACCAGGCAAAGGCATACAGACCAATAAAGCCTATCGTCGTTTCTTCTGAAGGCTTAGAAAAACTGATAGATGAGACATACGGAAACCGCTCTTGTGGGAACGAGCCTCTACATCAAAACCAACATGCCTATCTAACAGGATAATGCTTCATAATAGACTGGTCTTGAAAGTATGGTCTCTGCGGCCACTCGAAGAGGCATTGACAAACCACCTGCAGGTGGATACACTCAATGCTTCATAATAGACTGGTCCAAGCCAACATGTTCGAGGAAACAGAGCAGGTTGAAATTTCCAGAGGTACCCCACAGGGGGGCATACTCTCCCCCCTTCTGTGGGACATGGTTGTAGACGAACTGCTAATTTCTCTGAATAACCAAGGGTATTACTCTCAAGGGTATGCAGATGACTTGGTCATCCTCATCAAGGGAAAGAATACTCGAACAACCTCAGAGCTAATGCAAAATGCACTGAGGACAGTAGAGGAATGGTGTAACAAGAGAGCCTAAGGGCAAATCCGAACAAAACAACACTAATTCCCTTCACCCGGAGAAGAAACATGGAATCTCTACCTCCCAGACTATTCGTGAAACATTACAAGTAGTAGAGCAGGTGAAATATCTAGGGCTGATTCTTGATAGAGAAACTAACCTGGAACCCGCATCTTCAACATGTAACCAACAAAAGCAAGATAACCTTCATGATGTGCAGGAGAGCTTTTGGAAAAAACCTGGATGCTTAAACCAAAGCCATGCACTGGCTTTAACAAGCGTTAATAAGACCAAGAATAACTTATGGCTCCTCTTATGGTGGCCAAGAACAAATCGAAGACAGGCAAAATCAACCTTGGGAAAATCCAGAGGCTTGCCTGTCTCTGCATCACGAGTGCAATGAACAGCACTCCAACAGCTGCAATGGAAATCATCCCTAAACCTCGAACCCCTTGACTTACATGTCATTGGGAGGCCAGGATGAGTGCATACAGACTGAAACAAACGAAAACTGGAGAATCCGAACAACTGGACATACCAGAATCACTCATGTAATCAACATCGAAGAACTCGAAATGATTTCAGATTACATGCAACCCTATACTCATTCGAAAAACCATTCGAAACACGAATTGATGAATCTGGATGGGCCCCGACTATAGAATCACAATCAACTGCGGACATAGTCTGGTATACAGACGGTTCAAAGACAGTTGAAGGAACGGGAGCAGGAACACATGGGGTAAGGCCAAGAAGGGATTACATAATACCACTTGGTAAATGCTCCACGATATTCCAAGCTGAAACACATGCTATCATGGTATGCATTCAGAAGAATCTAGAAAGTGGTTATAGGAAAAAACACATATACATTCTATCTGACTGTCAAAGTGCTATCAAAGCACTCAACTCTACACAGATAAAGTCCAAACTGGTCTGGGACTGCCTCAGAGCCTCATCGAGCTGGCAAAACACAACAAGGTCACCTTGATGTGGGTGCCAGGTCATAGAGGCATTGAAGGCAACGTCAAAGCGGACCAGCTAGCTAGACAAGCATCTGAAACGCTATTCACAGGGCCAGAACCTGCACACGGGATTAGCAAAAACCGATGCAGGACCCTGATCGACGAGTGGATAAAAAGAAGACACCAACAATATTGGGATCAAACTGTCGGGCAAATACACAGCAAAGTCATGGTAGGGCATCCAAACCGGACCCTGACGGCTGACCTTCTGAACCTGAACAGAACGAAGGCTCGTATAATAATAGGTCTGTTGACTGGACAATGCGGCCTAAGAAAACACCTAAACCCTGGGTACGCAGGGAAACCGTGGAGTGTAGGCTGTGTGATGAAGAGGAGGAAACAGCCTCTCATATCATCTTCGACTGTGACGCCCTAAGTAGTAGGCGACACAGAACCTTTGGAGAGATCAGCCCGGAAACAGGCATGAATCCGAAGAACCTTATCAACAGGCTTCTCAACCTAATTAAAGGCACAAACCTGTTTGAATGAGGAACCACTAACGACAGAGTGATACAATAGACCCCAGCTGGTCGCAGTGTCAAGGGAAGCTAAGTGCCAACCCTGTCTCTGGCTCGTCAGCCTCAAACCAACCAACCAACCAACCAACCAGGTGTTGCTAGCCACAGTAAAAGGTGATTTAATTTTCAGAAAATGGTGAAGGGGTAGAAGTACGAGCGTTGTTGCATTCAGCTTCGCAAAGTACGAACACAATAAAAATGTTGAACGCCATTACTTCGAAAGTTTATTTGAATGTTCTGGGAATATCGCAAAGTGGGACTCATGTTTTGGAAATGGTTGATTCAATTTCAGAATCAAAGAGGTAAAATGCTCATAAGGAGGGGTTTTCAGTAATATGTGGTAGTTTGAATAATATAACATGTGAACTCCCTCGATCCTGGTATTGCATATAACATTCCCTCTATGTTGATGTTAAATGGGGTTGATTTGTATTTCGATCGAACCAGGTTTGATCAAATTAGGACCAAATTTACCAATTTGACAAAACAGTAAATTAGGATGGGTATTGGGATGTACAATCATATCTCAACATTCTAACTCTGTTTCCAATCTCAGTGTCGTATTCTTAATACATGACATTGAAGAACTCATGCCAGAATAGTGGCAGTTAGAGGAAATATCTTCAAAACAAATCATCTCTCGAGAAAAAAATAAGTGGAAGTAGTTTTGCATCTACTACGCAGCGCACTGAAGATGGTAGGTTCATCTTGAAGTTGCCTCTGGAAACTGACATTGAAATTCAGAATTTGGGCTAATCATTTGAAATGGTAAAATGGAGATTTCCCTCATTGGGATAAAGATAAATGAAAAACAAAGGTTTGAGCTCTCAATATGAGTCGTTTATAGATGAATATGTCAATTTGAATCACGCTTAATATGTTCCTCTAGAAATGGAAACTGAGGATTTTAATATGAAATACTTTTCATCACATCATTGGGTAAGCAGGAAGGAAGGAATGGGTACAAACTTGAGCATAGTTTTCGATGCATCAATGAAAACGACAAATGGTGTTTCATTGAATGAGTCACGTTCAAAGGTCCCACTGTTCAGTCAGATTGATTTGACATTGTATGTAGGTTTCGTTCTTTTAGGTTCGTTTTCACAGCATATTTGGTCAAAATATTCTGACAGATACTCATGCATCCCGATCATAGATATTTACAAAATATTTCATGAGGCGAACATCCAGAGAATGAACTGAGGTGTATAGAACTCCAAACAGTTACGTACGGTACGAACTGTGCTCCAATTCTCTCTACAAGGTGTTTGGTTCAGCTAGCGAATGAGAGAAACCTTTTTCATCCACAAGCATCATAGGCTCTTCTACAACAGTGCTTTGTGGATGATTTCCTCGCAGGAGCTGATTCTCTTCAGGAACATGGACAGTTACGAGACGAACTGATATATTTGTTGACCTCAGCCGGTTTCCCTAAGTGGGTACCAAATGTTGTCAATTTTCTTGAGTTTCAGAATTCTTCTCGACTGCTCATCCAGAATAGGGATCAAAAGATCATCGGATAATAAAGGTCAAAGTTTAGAGGTTCGATATTCAGATGTTAAACTCCATAGAGATGGATATATAAAAACAATTTTGAGAATCTCTTGGCAGCCTTGGAAAATATTTGATAGGATAACACCACTAATCGAAATATGTCATGAATATGTTACACTGACAGCGACGACCTAACAGTTGAAACAGACCAAACATAATTACGACAGGACATTTATTCTGAGGACCATCAAACTACACGCCGCGAAATATAATTAACGATTCTCCGACAACCCGGAGGAAAATATTATCGCTCAAGGAATGCGATTGAAAAAGACAAGTAATATATAATTCATGATCACGGCGGCTTATTTGAAACGCCACGATATATATATATATATATATATGTATATATATACATGTATATATATATATATATATATATATATATATATATATATATATATGAAAAATCGGGGTAATATTCGGGTATGCAGTCAATAGGGCTAAAGTAAAGGGAACTCTTGTTTCTGTTCAAGCTCATTGGCTCATTGGCTCTCCTCCAGGAACTCTACAATTGTTATATTACAGTACAATTGATAATGAACAAAGATTATTTTTTACTTACGAAAAGTGGGGTTAAGGGAAAGCATTGCTTTTCACAGACCTGTAGCACCAATGTAGAAAACATTCAATTTCAGAACGGTAATTATACATTGTTAAGAAAGGAAAACATCAGTTTTCTTTGTAAAATAATCACTTGATATGAGCGAAAAACTTTTTTATTCAAAATTTAACCACTAAAAGTCAGAAAAGTGCGGGAATGGAATAAAATGATGAAACAAGTGAATGAAACAATAGCAATACCGTCAAATGTTATGTGGGTTGACAGAATTGGGAAACAGGCGTAACAATGTCAAATGTAAAAATTCTGAGGAATTTTGTAAACTGTCAGAATGTTTTGTACGAATGCTTAATAGATAAGAGTATTTATTACTCAGACTGTCAATATCAGTTTTGGAATTCATAGACTCAGGTTCATTGAATATACAAGTCATTTCTGAGAATGTGCGTTTTTTTTAAGTTGGATTTATGCATATGGTCACATTTTTATAGTCAGGCTGTGAACTTTTGAAAAAGTATGTTTAGCTGAAGTGCAAGTTTTTTGGGATTTTTTATGTCACTCTTATGTGAGCAAAGGCGGTCTTCAAATTTACTTTTAGTTTGACCAATATATTTTTTATCACATTGTGAACATGGGATGCAAATACTACATTCGATTGTTCTAAAGGAGGATCTTCATCCTTGAGTTCTGAAAATATTTTGTTTGGGGTTAATGTGTTTTTGTGAGCTACTGTAAAATTCGGAAATTTTGCAGTTTTTTTTTTAATTTGTGATTCAATGTGTGAATATGCGTTGAAGAAAGGAATATTTTTTTCCCCCGGAATTTGATTTGAGGGGTTGACAACTATTGGGGGTTCGATATCTATGGAGGCTCACCTGAACAATAGTTTATGGATTAATTTATTGGGGTAACCACTATTAGTGAGAAGTTTCGCCAGTTCATTGGGGTTTTCAGTGCGGAAAGAAGTGTGACAAGTCTTAATAACCCTATTTCTCATGCCTAATACGACGTTAATTTTTTTGATTTTGTTGATGGAAAGATTCATAATGTAAAAATCTTCCAGGAGCACCTGGTTCAGTGTGCCAATTGGTAATTACTATATTGTCAAACCTCCTGATCACCTTCGTGTCTAGGAAAGTGACGCTGCAATGTTCATCTTCTTCGATCGTAAATTGTAGGGCTTCATGATAAGAGTTGAAAACGAGTAACACTTGTTGCACTTTACCTTCCGGTACACAATTATGTCATCGACTTATAAAAAGAAAGGAATATTGAATTGAATTTCGTTAATGCAATTGTTGATTAGATCATCCATGACATATTGAGCAATCATTGGAGAAACGGGGCTACCCATAGGTGAGCCTTATGTTTGTTTGTAAATGATATTGTCAAAACTGAACACTGTAGTATCATATAAAGAATCAATCAATTTGAAGATGGTGATTTGTGAAATATTGCAATGTAGCGATATTTCATTGCAGCGCTCGACAATGCTTCATATTACTAACGTAACAGTGATATTATTGAACAATGAGATCATATCTAAACTGATAATTTTATAAGTACGTGGAAGTTGAAATACATTAATAAGGGCACAAAATTCAAAGGAATCTTTGATAAAGGAATTATTGTCTGAGTTGTATGGAATTGTGAAGATATTAGTAACAAGTTGGGCTATGCCTCTGTTAGGACTATTAATACCAGAAATGATTGGTCCAAGTTGTAAGTTTGGTTTGTGGATCCTAGGGAGTCCATAGAATTTGTTACAATTTCCATTATACACTCTGTATTTTTTCCCTTCCTCTTTTGAAATCTAATTTGTTTCTTCTGATTCTGAAATTAATTTGTTGGCTTTTTGTAGTATTGTACGTGAAGGTTCTCTATTAAGAGGGCAATAATAATTGATGTCGTTGAGGATATCAGTAGCAAGTGGGACGTATTGCTCTTGTGTCATTACAGTAGATACTTCCATTTTGTCTGACTAAATTACTTTTAGATCTGGATTGTTTTCAAAAAAAAAATCACAACTTTGAAAATTGTTGTAGATATCATTTTTGCCATTTTGATTGAAATGTACTAAATTTGTGATGATGTTAGTGGTCTGTGTTAGAAAAATGTTTCTTTCACTTATTGGGACATGTTGTGAAATGTCATCGATATCCAATAGTAATCTAGGAATGTTATTGACTTTTATTTTTGGTTCAATTCTAAATTTTGGACCTTAAACAATAAAATTTGAAATTTCAGTGTTTGTTTGATTTTTAAGTCAATTAGGTAGAGTTTCAGTTTTGAAAAGAGACTGTTGTTTCAATTTGTTAAATTTCAAAATGTTGGCATTCTTAATTTGTTTTTTTTTTATTATAAGCAATCGATTGTTTACTATGAAAGTTGGTGGCCATGTCATCGGGATAAGGTTGTTATCATGTTTGATTCTCATTTCTGAGTTGAGAAATTGTTCCTCAACCGTTGTTGAACTGTGGTGTGGGTGGAGTTTTGTCCGCTGCTGTGAGGTCTACTACATTTGTCATCCCGTGAGATATGTATTGTGTAATGGGTTGTTTTTCTGTATTTGATGAGGAAGGTGCGCCTTTTAAAGTGAACAATCTTTCCATAGTGAACAATCGTTGCTCAAATAAACTTTTTTTAAATTGAGGCCAAATTTTTAAAACAAAATGAAACAAGTCATTTTCAAATTGAAATTCCACCAAATTTTTAAAAAAAAATCTTCCAACTAAACGTCCTGAAATTTCAAATCCCAGCTTTATGTCCAAAAATTCGCATTGAACCAAAAATTGGAAAACACCCAGATTGTATCGGATATTGATGACATTCCATTCCCAAAAACCATTTTTCCAAACCCACATCACAAACAGAATTCAATTAAAATGGCAAATCAACCATTTTCAAAGTTGCAGGATTTTTTTAAAAACAACGTAAAAAACGTGCCAAAAGAAAAGTCCTAATAATGACACAAGGGAACCCTTTGTACCAATATCCCCCAACAAACATCAATTCCCTTGTAAGACGCTTCAAAGTCAATCAACAAAAGCCAACAAATTTTCGATAAAAAAAACAAATTTAATTTAAAAAAGGAAAAATAGGGTGTAGATGGAAATTGTAAAAAATTTACTCCCGGTCCACAAACCAAATTACCAATCTTTTCTGGAATAAACGGGTGGCAACTTGTTATAAATTCCCCATTTCATCACGTAAATATTTCTTCATCGAAGTTTAATTGTTTTTCTAATGATTCCACTTCCGATTTACAAAATTTTGGTTTAGATGTGATCAACAATAATTCTTTGCGTAAACAAAGAAACTTGTCCGCTCTGGAATGCCCTGGCTATTTCCAAATCACCTTCCTCAAATTAATTGACTTTTATATAATCCATTTTGGACAATATTATTCCAAACAAACTTAACTTACCAGGTAACTTCGTTCTCAATCAAAATATATATGATGATCTAAAACTTTGCAATAAAAATTCAATTCAATATTCCTTTCAAATATGTCGATGACTGATCCTAATGTCCAGAAGAGAAGTGCGGGAAATGTTACCCCAACTTTCATCGTAAACAACGATTGCTTATAAAAAGGTTTTTTAAACAAGAATGCCAACATTTTTAAAATTCAACAAATTGAAACAACAGTGCTTTTCAAAAATTAAAACTTCACCAATTGGTCAAAATCTATCAAACAGCCTTCCTGAAATTTAAATTTTCAGCTTTAGGTCCAAAACTTGTTTAACCAAAAAAATTAAAGGCATTAACATTCCTAGAACACGGACTTCACAACATGTCCCAATAATGGAAGAAACATTTTCTAACACAGACCATAACATCATCACAAGCTCAGTGCATTTCACTGAAAATGGCAAACATATTCACAACAATTTTCAAAGTTGTTTTAAACAACAGATTTAAAAGTAATTATAGGACAAAATGAAAGCACTTCTATAGTGACACAAGGCAAACCCCCACTTGCTATAATATCCTCAACGACATCAATTATTATTGCCTCTTTGAACCACAAGTGCCAACAAATTAATTTAGAATTAGAAAAACGAATTCAATTTCAAAACAGGATGGAGAAAAATACAGAGTGTATAATGGAAATTGTAACAAATTAGATGGACTCCCTAAGATCCAGAAACCAAACTTACAACTCAGACCAATCCTTTCTGGTATTACTTGTTACTAATATTCTTACAATTTCATACAACTCAGACAATAATTTTTTTATCAAAGATTCCTTTGAATTTTGTGCCCTCATCGATTAATATCAACTTCCACGTACTTACAAAATCATCAGTTTAGATGTGATCTCATTGTTCAATAATATCACTGTTACGTTAGCACAAGAAAGCATTGTCCAGCACTAGAATGAAATATCACTACATTGCAATATTTCACAAACCACCATCCTCAAAATAATTGACTTTTCATATGATACTACAGTGTTTAGTTCTGACGATATAATTCACAAACAAATATTAGGCTTACCCCGTTTCTCCAATCATTGTTCAATATGTCATGGATGATCCAATCAACAATTGCATTAACAAAATTCAATCCAAGATTCTTTTTTTCTTAAATATGTCGATGACATAATACCAGAAGATAAAAACAAGCGTTACTCGTTTTCAACTCTTATCATAAAGCCCTACAATTTACGATCGAAAAAAAAGATGAACATTGCAGCATCCCTTTCGTTGACACAGAAGTGATCAGGAGGTTTGACAATACAGTTATTACCAGTTGGCATACTGAACCAGGTGCTTCTGGAAGATTTCTACATCATGAAGCTTACAATCAACAAAATCAAAAAATCAACCTCGTATTAGGCATGAAAAAAACTTGTCACACTTTTGTCCGCACTGAAAACCTCAATAAACTGGCGAAACTTTTCACTAATAGTGGTTACCCCAATGAACTATTGTTCAGTAGAGCCTCAATAGATATTGAACCCCCAATAATTGTCATCCCCTCAAATGAAATTCCGGAGCGAAAAAATTGTATCTTTCCTTAACGCATATACACACATTGGATCACAAATTAAAAAATAATTTTGCCAAATTTCCCAATTTTACAGTAGCTCACAAAAATACATTAACACTAAAAAAAATATTTTTAAAACTCAAGGATAAAGATTCTCCTTTAGAACAATCGAATGTAGTATATTGAACACAATGTGATGAAATATATATTGGTCAAACTAAAGAAAACTTAAAGACCGCCTTTGCTCACAAAAAAT
>JAFIRS010005619.1:0-52718 GCA_018342105.1 Gonioctena quinquepunctata
CCATTGCAGCGACGTACGCACCCACTAGCAGAATCAATCCCCGAATCCGCCACCAAACCTCCACCGCCGTCCACCCCGTCATGAACCCTTGTTTCGCCGTCCCCCACAGAACAACCCCGAACCCCACCAAACCTAACCACCGCCCTACCCCGTCATGAACCCACCACCGACCGTTGAAGTATACATTCCGTCACCAATCGACCCTGCCAACGGTGTCGTGAAGTCTGCCGTCGCCATTTTGACCTTTGACGTTCACCAACTCCGCCAGGAATACGTCATGGAACACGTTCCCCAGGTGGGCCAACCCCCAATTTACCCCCAATCCACAGCCACTGGTGGTGGTGCGGCACCATGTGGCGGGAGTAACCGATGACCGGAGAGGTGCGCTCGTAGTGACATGAGCCATAGCGACCCCATCCCTGCTCACTTACTTGATCGAAAAATTTTCAAGGTTCTATATCTGAAAATTACGTTTTCTCGAATTTGACAACAAAAACGTGTATGAGAGGATTTTTTCACCAAATCGCAATTGTGGACGATATTAGAGTGAATTACTTGACTAAAGCTGCTGAATATCTTTCCGCAATAATGGTGTATACGATCGCGGGAAGAGTTGAAATAATCACATTTGTTTTAAGAATGATGAGTGCGGTAACCGTACAGCTAATTTGTTCAATGAAACGCATCCAGATAAACTTGTTGCTAGAAAATACATTCTAGAATAAGTGCCGAAATTTCGTCAAACTGGATCAGTAGCCAACAAGAAACGAGACCCAGAACGTGAATTTCCGTTGAGAAATGAAGCTATTGAAGTTGCACTTTTAGGACAAGTTCATGCAGACCCAACATTGAGCACAAGGAAATTGGCTAGTGTTACCAATATCAGTAGAACCAGTATCCGCCGAATCCTGAACATCATAGATTCCACCCCTACCAAATACATTTGGTACACCAATCGAATGAAGATGATTTTGATAGGCGACAGGAATTTCGTGAAATTATGACTACGAGAATAGATGCTGATGAGAATTTCCTTTTTATCATCTGCTTTTCAGATGAGTCTACATTCTTTTTAAATGCGACTGTGAATCGACATAATTGTCGTTATTGATCAGATGCCAATCCACATGTTTTCCACGAAGTCCATACTCAAACTCCCCAAAAACTCAATGTCTGGGCCGGTATTTTTGGGGACCGCTTGATTGGACTAGTATCTCTCGACGGTAACCTGACAGGAGAAACTTATTTGGAATTATTGAATAAATTTGTTTATCAACAATCAGTAGACATCATTGAAAATGACGATCGTTACCATGAATACCACTTGATATTTCAACAAGACGGGGCCTCTCCACATTATGCACAGCCTGTTAGGGCATCTTTGGATATAATGTTTCCTGGACGTTGGATTGGAAGAAGAGGCTCTATAGAGTGGCCAGCCAGATCTCCAGATTTAACCCCACTCGACTTTTTTCTGTGGGGTCACTTGAAAAACAAAATCTTTGCAACCGATCCAGAATCTCTGGAAGATTTACGAAGGAGAATTATTGAAGAATGCCGTCGAATAACGCCGGAAATGCTACGAAATGTGCGGTCCCGTTTTGAACAGAACTTGTATGGAAATGTGTGGTGGACAGTTTGGATATTTAGTTCATTGACAATAATAATTATTGCGACAGTTGCTTTATCAGATATTGTTTTTATTGATTGAGTGAATAAGTGATTTCCCAACTTCAAGTTCCTATATCTCGAAAACGAATCGATAGAATTGATTTATATTTGTTGTTTGGTATTAAGAAGGAAAATACCTTTCAAATAAGGTATCACTTGCCATCTGTTGCCATTAAAAAATTTAGGGATGGCGGTCACAGCTCCGAGGGATGGAATGTATTTCGGGTGAATTTCATCGCGAACGATGTCCCCCTCGAAAATGTAGTTGATGTGCCCGAGCGTTTCTATATAATTCGGTTCTGCCGACCTACAGAGCCGCTGTTTCGTTTTCAATGGCCCACTCTGTATATGAGATTGAGGAAAACATTCATGATACATGTACGTCAAAATCAATTGTTCAATGACTCGGTTAAATTTTCCGAAGGCCCCACACGAAACATACTATATATTATGTTTATATTATCACTTGTTCAGAGACTCTGTTGAATTTTCCGAACGCCTCACCCGAAAGAGTTACTTTTTATTTCATATATACAGGGTGTCCCAAACTCGATGGCCTATTAGACGTTCCTGGAGAACGGACACAGGAATATTTTGAAAATTTGATTTCTTGGATAATTAGTTTTGCTCTATCGATCCGATATATTTTCAGCGCTGCGGCGTTGCCGCTTATATTGAAAAGTAGCAACAATTTTGATATTCTGAGTGAGACACCCTGATATATATATATATATATATATATATATATATATATATGTGGTGAATTAGTGACTGGCATATTGTATACAAGCTGATTCTATGTGGGGTTGCAGTCAAGTATGGGGCTGATTAGGAAAACTCTTTGGTATCCGTCAAGCTTTCGGCAATCTTTATTGCCTTCC
The DNA here is from genome assembly GCA_018342105.1 of Gonioctena quinquepunctata. Taxonomy (NCBI): domain Eukaryota; kingdom Metazoa; phylum Arthropoda; class Insecta; order Coleoptera; family Chrysomelidae; genus Gonioctena; species Gonioctena quinquepunctata. The sequence goes on from JAFIRS010005619.1 coordinate 2,553, forward strand.
TCAGGACGACTACAATTGTATGGATTACATTATGAAATTATACATATTATTTGTCTACTTACTAACGTGAGATTGATGTAAAATTAGTACATTAAATAAACAGAAATTCATGAAAGATGAAATAAATTTTGACAATGACAACTTCTTTTCTAATCAATTCAAGATCAAGGCGGAAAATTTTGATCACAGGGCGATATATCTTTTCTGTTATTCATTTCTAGCAAATAAGTATAATTTTGCGTGAGATTGTTCAAATCAGTTCTTTTATTCATTGATTCTTTATCATTTTTTATGTGAACCATCTCTAGAAATATTATTTTGTTTTCATTGGTTTCGTTATCTAGAATTTCCGTATTATCATAGTCCATCCGATGATCTCTTTCATTTACATGTTCAGAAAGAGCACATGAATTAACATTACGTTTACAGTCGCTCTTATGGGATATGATACGACTGTTAAGGGTTCTTGATGTTTGACCGACATATGTTTTAGAACAGTCTCTACACGGTATTCTATAAACAACATTAGATTTTTGTTTATTTTGAATCGTACTTTTCACTTTTGTGTGTAATTTTGATATGGTTTTAACATTTCTCTTCGCGATTTTGATATTTTCATTTTTTAATACATTTGTTAGTTTTGAAGTATCAATGAGACCAATAGTATCTTCCATTGATACTCCCACCAGTAAACTCTCTGGATTTTTAACCAAGATATTAACTAATGCTTATGAAACAGAAAACCCATACTATGTAAAAGATTCTTTCACATTCAGTGAACTCATCAATAATTATCAACTCCCACAAAATTATGTTATAATAAGTCTTGATGTAATCTCCCTCTTTACTAATTTACCATTAACACTAATTAAAAAATGTATCTCCAAAAAATGGAACCAAATCAAAAATTATTGCACCATTGATGAGTCCCATTTTATGAACATATTAGAATTCATTTTTGATTCAACGTATTTTGTATTCGACGATAAATTCTTTAAACAAATTTTTGGAACTCCTATGGGATCAAATATTTCCCCCATTTTGGCAAACTATGTTATGGATGATTTACTCGATAATTGTGTTTCTCAAGTGAACTTTAACATTCCTTTTATCAAACGTTTCATGGATGATTTGATTTTATCTGTACCATATGATAGTATTGAAGAGATTCTATCCATCTTCAATTCTTATGACAGCAATATCCAATTCACTTCAGAAAAAGAAATACAAAACAGTATACCATTCTTAGATATGAGTCTAATCAGAACCGAACAAAATAGCATTATTACAAAATGGTACAGAAAACCAATATGTAGTAATAGACTTATCAACTACTATTCATACCATACACAAAAAATGAAAATCAATTTGATAATAGCTATGAAAACTAGAATCGAAAGAGTCACTCATATCAATTTACAACAAAAATGTCTAATCGAATTTCAGAAAATATCACTAGAAAATTCCTATCCAAAAAATCTCATCAATAAATTACTCTTTTACCAAAGAAACTCTATAATCCCTTCAATATCCGAACAAAATCTCAGAACAGAAGAACTGGGAACATCTATATTTAGATCTCTTCCCCATATCCAAGAACTCACTCCAAAACTAACAAATGTATTAAAAAATGAAAATATCAAAATCGCGAAGAGAAATGTTAAAACCATATCAAAATTACACACAAAAGTGAAAAGTACGATTCAAAATAAACAAAAATCTAATGTTGTTTATAGAATACCTTGTAGAGACTGTTCTAAAACATATGTCGGTCAAACATCAAGAACCCTTAACAGTCGTATCATATCCCATAAGAGCGACTGTAAACGTAATGTTAATTCATGTGCTCTTTCTGAACATGTAAATGAAAGAGATCATCGGATGGCCTATGATAATACGGAAATTCTAGATAACGAAACCAATGAAAACAAAAGAATATTTCTAGAGATGGTTCACATAAAAAATGATAAAGAATCAATGAATAAAAGAACTGATTTGAACAATCTCACGCAAATTTATACTTATTTGCTAGAAATGAATAACAGAAAAGATATATCGCCCTGTGATCAAAATTTTCCGCCTTGATCTTGAATTGATTAGAAAAGAAGTTGTCATTGTCAAAATTTATTTCATCTTTCATGAATTTCTGTTCATTTAATGTACTAATTTTACATCAATCTCACGTTAGTAAGTAGACAAATAATATATATAATTTCATAATGTAATCCATACAATTGTAGTCGTCCTGAGGAAGGCAATAAAGATTGCCGAAAGCTTGACGGATACCAAAGAGTTTTCCTAATCAGCCCCATACTTGACTGCAACCCCCTCAGATCAATAAATAACCATAGATAGGCCTGATGCCACGTAAACAACCTATGCGTTGATGCAGACATAAGTTTGTTTTTATTTACCATCTACTGTTTACAAATACCGAATCCTTGTTGTCAGATGGACATAATTTATAGAATGTACATGAGTTTATATGTAGTCATTCACATTATATATTATTAGATTTATTCACCTACATTTTATATAATGCGGTAAGGTCATTCAACTCTGAACAAGGTTTAAAAATATTTTTTCTAGGTAGAAGGAATACAATTTTCAACAGTTAAATCATAAGACACCCCGGAATTTGTAGGACGCCTCGATAAATTGAACGATTCTTGGCAACCCTGTTTTCTTCGCCATCGGCCATTTGCTTTGACGTATTTGACGTAAAATAATATTCAGATATTTTCAGGGTGCTGATGGGATATAGTGCTTTTTCATTTTCATTAAACAATATTGCCTTGGTTTTACTGACATTTAAAATACTCTCTATGCTTGTGAAGTGGTTCAGTGGTGCAAAATGTCTAAATACTGCTTTGTTTACAAAACAAATGATAGTCAACAAAAATTTCACAGGTAAGCTACCAGAGGCGTCGAATACGAACGAATTTTCCTAGTAGAATTTAATTTTGTCATGGAGTTTTTACCAATATATTGTTTTCCTTGGGGTAAAGTACTAAATACTGATAATTTATTCACAGATTCCCCACTGATAAGGAAAAACTACAAGTATGGTGTGATGCTCTTGAATTAGACCCACTGAGCCTAAAAATTATTCTTTTATCTGTTCTGCTAATTTTTCCAAAGCTCAGATTATTAAAAAGCCGCAATGGAGAACATGTTTAAGACCTGATGCCATTCCTGATGTACAAGCAGTTAAAAGGTATGTGTTTGTAGGGAGTCATAAGTACAGTTGTATCCAATTATTTACAGCCCAATGTTGAGTTCGGCAAAATATTTATGATTGAAGTTCAAGAGATAACAAAGAAATCAGAAGAATTGAACTAATTATATTTGGAAAGGTTTTTTGCAATTATTATTCCAGGGTTGGGTGATTTTGGACCATCAACGAGGATTTTAAGGATTTTGTGAATAAGTTGAACTAACCACTAACTGAATATTTTGCCCACCTCATTGGTTTAACATGAAATAGGAATATAATAACCTACTGCTATATATGTTGTTATCAGTAAAATATATTTTAAATCTTTTTTTTAATCCAATAGAAAATGTTTTTTAAAGGTTATCAATTATTTCATCACAAAGATTAACATTGAAAACAAAACTGTATAACTGAATACTGTTAGTGGCCTATTCTTCTAGTAATAAATTTGCAATTTGTGCCACATCCCTCAGTCCTTGAGAGACACAATCACAATCACAATAAAGTATTGTTCCTAGATCAATTCTGCATATTGAGAGTAGCAGAAATGTAAACATTTATATTGTCCATCGCTCTTATTATTCAATACATACATCCAAAAAACTGAATTTTATACTTGATTAATTTCCTTTATAATAAAATATTTAAAAATATACATATATTGTTTACTTTGTGTTATGCAAATATTTATCTGCAATAAAGCTGTTCTCCAAACTTCGAGAGGTTTTGGCCTGCAGTGCTAAAGACATTTGTAAAATGCATAGCTATGAATTCACGCAGACTTCTTGTACAAGCTATACCTAATACTCTGAGGAGGTGACGTCATATTTTACTACTTTCATGCCATCTAGTCCTCTACTTTTCTTGCCGTGTGAACCCCCATATAGTTATTATTTTGAGTTAAAATTAAGAATACAAAAAATTAAGACAAGCTTTTATATAAATGCACTAAAAAGGAAAAAATAATTTCTTCAATTGTTTGACCTAGGTTATTCTCTGAGTAGCGGATTCAAAATCTTACCGCGCAAGTATACCTATTTAATATTCGCGGCAAGCTTTTGAATCTGCTACTAACAGAATAATCTAGGTCAGACAAAGACATTATTTTTTCCTTTTCAGTGCATGGGTATGAAAGCTTGTCCTAAAAATTTCTTTTTAATCCTTTTTATTAAATTCTTTCTAGTCATTCATGTAATCTGTCATCCTATTGAATTCTGACAAAAATTGTTAATCTCCGACCTCAAAAAAACCCACATACCAATTTTGAATGAAATCGGGCCATAATAACAAAACACGTCGCCATCTTGGAGCCGTCATCGTGAATTCATGAATTTTGACAAAAACATCATGATGTCCGACCCCAAAAACCCCACCCACTAATTATGAATGGAATCGGGCTATAATCATCAAATTCGTTGCCATTGTGGAGCCGCCATCTTGAATTTATGGATTTTGACGCAAAAAATCATAAAAACCGACATCAAAAACCCACATATACCAATGTTTATTGAAATCGGGCTATAACCACAAAACTCGTCGCTATATTAGAGCCGCCATTTAATTTTGAATTTTAAATTCCCAGAATCGAACCATAATCACAAAACTCGTCCGCCATATTGATTTTTCTCTAGCAAACATTCAGTAATCCATTGTTACCGGAATTATGAACACCTTCCGAATTTCACGTTAATCGGACAACTAGAAGTGGATTGAAATTCACTTACAAGATTTGAACTAAACATACATACAAATGTGTAGTTAAATAAAAGCTTGTAATGAAAGAAATCAGCCGCCATTTTTAATTTCCATGATAAGTTTTTAATTCGCGACTCATAAAATACTTAGATGACGATTTTTAGTCTAAATCAGACAATAATAAAATTGCAGCCGTCATTTTGAATTTTGTCATGAAATTTGTTATAGGTGATTTAGAGAATACCTTTAGTGTTGAATCGGACCATAAATGATAGATTTTGTTTTCAATTTCGAATTTTCATCATATAGAAATACCAAATTGTAGTTCCATGGAAACCTTTTTGCTTGCATGACAAATTTCAAGTAAATCGGACATGTGAAAGTTTTTTTTTACATTGATAACAAACAAACATACTCATGTACACAAGTGAACCTCAATTGAAGTGGATTAAAAATACTGTTTTGAACCCCTTAAAACAGCACGGCACTGCGCAAGAGATGTTTTGTTTTGGTTTGTCTCGCATATACACAAAACATTACAGGTCCCGCCGAAATTATGTTCGCATCAAAACATTGCAAGGTAAATTTAGCATCGGGCCTATCTATGTTTACTTATTGATCTGAGGCAACCCCACATAGAATCAGCTTGTATATATATATATATATATATATATATATATATATATATATATATATAAATATATATATATATATATATATATATATATATATATATATATATATATATATATATATATATATATTATTGCATTTTATGCTTTGCTATTGCTTTACGATCATTTTTGTATAATACTTCCCTATACCTATCTCGAGAGGTTTTCGAGAAATTCTTGATTTCCTTATTTTTTGTGCAAAACATAGCTTCAATTAAATGTTTATTACTGCGGTATTTGTGGACTCGTACAGAGCTGAAATTTTCAGTGTAGTTTAGCAATGTTCTGTGCATCAGTTATGAATTCGTTCTCCATTGTACAGGGTCGTTCAAAATTTGTGATTTTTCCAATAGATACAAAAATGATGAAAAGTATTTTTTTTAATGGAACACCCTATATATTATCGAATATCCTGAAAGACAATTAAAGTTTCTTCCAAATGATGTATCATATTCCTATACCTAAATATTCTGGTTTCCGAAATAAAAGCAAGTTTCAATAAAAATCGGATTATTTTGCCATATTTTGTATTAAATGCCATTATGAAAATTCGTCAAGTAGTACATCAATAAAAAAACGTTTGCGCGTTCATTGCTAAAAATTTGATAAGAAAAGACTCAAAATGGAAGGCAATAAACGAAGTTTTGATGAAATTGTTTATCTTCATGGTCAAGGTGATCAAATTATACCGAGATCATGCAGAAGGTTTTGTAGTGTATTGAAGTATATGTATGAAGCTGTATGGGGTCGGCCTTAGAATAACCCCATGGTAAATCCTGCCTGTCGTAAGAGGCGACTAAAAGGATAACCGTAGGTGGAAGATGGTCTCATCGCCCGGTGAAATACCACCATATCGACTTTGTGTGCTGTGAAATGAATCATTCCATGTTTCAGTGTTCGGTCGATACTTTCCGGTCTCCCTCTTTCCTTTTCCCCAATTCCTCCTTTATTTTCAGGTGCATCCTAATAGTAATAATGATGAAGTCTCCTAGAGTAAAACACTCCGGAAGCGAAATACCTCTCCATTCGGATTTCAGGGCGAGAGGTACTCGAGGGGACTCAACATTAAAGATTAATTTTTGCAACATCCGCGGACTCAACAAGAATATCAATGACGTCCACCATCACCTACAGACGAAAAAACCGGATATTCTGGCTCTAACAGAAACACAAGTAAACTCGTCCACCAACAAGGTCCATATGCTCTGTCCTGGTTAGGAACTCCATTCTCGATTCAGGTTCAAAGGTGGAGTCTGCCTTTACGCTAAGGCTAACCTTTCATGCCAGCGTGAAGAGAGTTTGGAACCGAAAGACTTCGATGTGATGTGGTTCAAGCTATCTGATACCAAACTGACTAAGTTCCTCTGCTGCCTTTACCTATCACCTGATGAACCTTCATACAATGACCTCTTTGAGTTTTTATCACTCAAACTGGACTACATTCAGGAGAACCATCCAACAGCTGAAACCATAATCATGGGAGACTTTAATGTACATAACGCTGCCTGGCTCAAATTCTCTAACAAAACAGATGATGCGGGTCGTCAAGCCGAGGCCTTCCCCATCACTCATGGTCTAGAACAACTGGTCGAGCTACCAACCCGCATCCCTGATGTCAACAACCAGTCTGCCAATACACTAGATCTTTTCCTCACCACCAATCCTGACCCGTATAGAATAGAAGTTTGTGCCCCACTTGGAAACTCTGATCACACCCTCATCTCCACAACATGCTCTTTCCATTTACCATCGAGCTGCACAATACCACCCCGTCTAATGTGGCATTACAATTCGGCCGACTGGGAAGGTCTTCGTATGTTTTTCTCAGCGTTTCCATGGAAGAGAGTCTGTTTCTCTTCAGTAGATCCAACACGATGTGCTGAGACAATTTCTGAAATCATCATGTTGGGGATGCAAACTTACATACCGAATACCGAAAGAAGAACATCATCCGATAAGACCTGGTTTAACAGAAACTGCTCTAGAGCTGTGGCTTCCAAACAGGCAGCATACCATCGATGGCTGAAAATCCGGGCCCTGAGACCAGAGCAGCATATGTCGAGGCTAGAGGCATATGCAAAGAGACAATAGAATGCTCAAAAGATGCCCACAATGCCAAAATAAGATCAAAACTTGCTGAATGTCCTAACGGATCCCGTTCATTTTGGTCTTTCGCCAAAGCTGTGGGAAGAAACTTCACTTCCAGCTCATTTCCTCCTCTAACCAAAGAAGATGGAACACTAGCAACGACTGCCCAGGAAAAAGCCAATATCTTTGCGTACCTATTTGCTGGAAATTCCACTCTGGATTCATCGGGAAAACAACCCCCGAACATTACACCTATTGACAGTCACATGCCCGAGATCACCTTTCGCCAACGTACTATCAGAAAGATTTTGCTGGGTCTCAACACCAACAAAGCCTGTGGATCTGACGGAATCCCGCCGATTGTTCTCAAGAAATGTGCCCCCGAACTAACACCTGTTCTTTGCAAGTTGTTCAACCACTCTTACAATTTGGGGGTATTTCCGTCCAATTGGAAAATTGCAAGAGTACAGCCAGTCCCAAAAAGGCAAAAGGCCCTACCTAGCAACTACAGACCTATCGCACTGCTATCTATTATTTCAAAGGTCATGGAAAAAGCTATCAACATCGAGCTCATGAAATATCTGGAAGACTCAGGAATTGTCAACGATAGGCAATATGGCTTCCGCCATCAGAGATCAACTGGTGACCTGCTCGCTTACGTCTCACATATATGGTAGCTATCTATTGAAAAGTATGGAGAAACTTTAGCTGTGGCATTAGATATCTCCAAGGCGTTCGATCGAGTTTGGCACCAGGGACTCCTCGCCAAGCTTCCGTCTTATGGCTTGCCCCCTCAGCTGTGTTCTCTGCTTGCTAGTTTTCTCTCAAACAGGTCTTCCATGTAGTGGTCGATGGAGTTTCATCTGACACTCTACTCATAAACCACCCCCCGAAACCAACTTAACGCTCAGTACACAGCTTTGCCGATGATAGTACCCTTCTACTCATAAATGCTGGTGTTCCGCAAGGATCTATTCTCGCACCAACACTATTTCTACTTCACATCAACGACCTGTTGAAAGCAACTTCATGTCCAGTACACAGCTTTGCCGATGATAGTACCCTCCATACCGCTTTCTCTTCCAGGGCCCCTATATCAGCCCGTGAAACCAGAAATGAACGAGGAAGAAATGTTAATAATATAAATATGGACTTAGCAACAATTCTAGAGTGGGGATCTAATAACTTGGTAGAATTCAATGCAAACAAAACACAAGCATGTCTTTTCTCTAGAAAAGCCGATCTCACTGTGCCTAACATAACTTTGTCAGGAGTAACCATACCACTGAAGTCATCCATATCGATGCATGGTATTACTATCAGCAATAACCTTTCCTGGGAAAATCACGTGAGGTCCATTGCCAAAAGTGCATCCCAAAAACTTGGTTTTTTGTTTCATGCCAAGAGCTATTTCACCCCCACTCAGCTGCTTATGATCTATAAGGCACAGATCCGACCTGTCCTGGAATACTGTTCCCATATTTGGAGCGCGGCACCTGAACATATCCTGAGGCTATTGGATTCTGTCCAAAAAAGGGCAATTCGTCTCGTCGGTGATGCCTCGCTTACAAACTCGCTCACTTGTCTGGAACACCGTAGAAAAGTTGGCGATTTGTCTCTATTTTATAGATATTTTCATGGGCGATGCTCTTCTGAAATATCAACAATCGTTCCTGCTTTGGCAGTCTCTTCGAGACTAACCCGTCAAGTTCAGTCGTCACACCCCTTCGTGGTCACTTTGGAGACCTGCAGAACATCACTTTCCAAAGACTCGTTCATCCAACGAACACCGAGGCTTTGGAACTCATTACCTAGGGAGGTGTTCCCCGAAGCATACAACCTCCAGAAATTTAAGAAGAATATCAACTCCTACCTTCTTTCCCTTGGTTCCCACGATGTTCTCTGAACATTACAGGATATCCCTTTTCGTGGAAACCAGAACATAAAAAAAAAGTGTATGAATGATAAGATGACAGGGTATTCCAAACTCCATGGCCTACTGGACGTTTCTGGAGATATGAGATATAAATATTTTTAAAAAATTATCCACGATAAGAGACTGCGATCTGGCTCTTAAAAATATTTTTACGGATGCAGTGTTGTATTTGTAACGAATATCAACTTTCGAATTTCAAATGGAACAGCCAGTATTTCATTATCTCAGGAAAATTTAGAAATAGATATGAGTCATACTCGAAAAAAGGACAGATTAGGAAGTAGAATCTGAAACTGAAATGATATATACAGGATGATCTGAAAAATAATTACTAATGGACGTTTTTTCGAGTATAACTCAGACCTATTTCCAAATTTTCATGAGATATATTTTTAATTAATCTTTGCTAAAACTGAATTGCATTATCTGAGAGTTAGAAAAAAACTGAAGTTTCAGCTATATCACAAAAAGTGTAAACAGCGAATCATTCCAGATTGATTTGATTTTTTAATCAGATCATTTCAATTGGGTAAAAATACCTATTTCGATTTGTTATACTGCCAAATGAAATTGTAGTAGTATGCCGTGACCAGAAAAGAGCAAGATAATCTTTCAGTTTGACGAACAGTGATTTTCATGGTGTTTCTGTACAAATGGACAACTTATTGGATAACATTAAAATGCAGATATATACATTTTTTATAGAAACTTGCTTTTATTTCGGAAACCAGACTATTTAGGTATAGGAACATGATACATCATTTGAAAGGAACTTGAATTGTCTTTCAGGATATTTGATAATATACAGGATTTTCCATTTAAAAAAATGTACTTTTAACTATTTTTGTATCTATCGGAAAAATCACAAATTTTGAACGACCATGTATAATGGAGAACGGATACCCTTAGACTCAACTAATGCAGGGAAAATTGGTAAACTACACCCAAAATTTCAGCGTTGTACAATTCCAAATTACGCAGTAATAAACATTTAATTAAAGCTATGTTTTGCACAAAAAAATAAGGAAATCAACGAATTTCTCGAAAACCGCTTGAGATAGGTATAGGGAAGTATTATTCAAGAATGGTTGTAAAGCAAAGCGAAAAATAATATAGAGGGTGTTTCGTTTAAAATATCAAAGTTGTTGCTACTTTTCAATATAAACTGCAAAGCGCAGCGTTGAAAATATTTAAGATCGATAGAGCAGCACTAATTACCCAAGAAACCAAATTTTCAAAACTATCCTCTTTTCCACTCTCCAGAAAATTCTAATAGTCCATCGAGTTTGGGACACCGTGTATATATATATATAATATATATATATATATATATATATATATATATATATATAAATTTAGAAATAACGACTGAAAATTGGTATGAACAGTGGGGAATAACGGGGATCTTCAGTCAGCACAAGTGGATTAAAACTGATGATTCTCAAAGAATATAATATAAACATTAACACACCCACTACATATTTTATATTTTTCTGACGATTCATCATAGGTTGTCATGTCAAATCCTTCAATGTCACTCGAAGCGTCAAGATATAACACCATTCCGACAAATTTTTACATATTTTACGTTTTTTCATTTTTACGTTAATGTTCATATATCATATCAGATTACTGTAAGTACTTCCTTCATTTTAAGTATTTTTTTTCACAATAATGTCATTTACATATTTTAGGACCCTGAAGAAGTTTCAAAATTGAAACGAAAGCTCGGTCCATCGTATTAAAGAGTTTTTCATAGTTCAACACTTGTGCTGACTGAAGATCCCCGTTATTCCCCACTGTTTATATATATATATATATATATATATATATATATATATATATATATATATATATATATATATATATATATATATATATGTTATGATGACGATGCTGATTTGTATCATTATATTATTTTATGTATAATTATTATTACCCTTTTTCAATATACCATTTACTTTTCTTTCATGACCTGTCCCCAGCTCAGTCGGTACGCCTATGTAGAGCAGATTGACTCAAAGTCAATTTACTTTTGTAAATTCAGGTCGTGCACTCACGAAAATCCTGAAGTAGGTGTTCAATGGCTACTGAGAGTGAAATTAGCTGATGTTGGCCCGAGTGTTGCTGGTTATGTCATGTATTAGAAATATGATCTGATTTGGATTGGAGGTATATAAGTGGCTCTTTGGTCGAATATTTGCCAGACAGATTCTTGATTTGGATTTAAGGTTGAAATTGTTGTTTCATTTGTTGTCTGATATTTGCGTTGATTTTCGATGATCAAACATTTTTGTTACCGCTTCTTTCCAAAATTGTTTTTTGACTCCTTATTTTTCTCTTCCCCAGGCAACCATTACTTTTAAAGTGAAACTTTTATTACATCGCCTCAAACTTTTTCGTCCATCTATTGCATGTCGCGTGACGGTTGGCCGCGGAGTAGGGGTGAAGTGAAAGGCGCTCGACAGAGCAGCCGAGGCCAATATGGCGGCGCCTATGGTGCGCATCAGCTGACCGTGTAGTGCATAGACTATTACTCATTTGTGCCAGTGCTCCACGCTATTTGTTTGTTTTTATCAGTGTTTAATGTAAATGTTGATATATTTTTGCTTTTGATGAACAACGACACAGCTAGTGAGTCCGAAAAACTAATCAACGAAGAAAAAGCCAAGAATAGTGCAAAATGAATGAGATGAATTAATTTTACGCCGTAAAAGACAGAACGCCGACAGAGCTCGTGCTTATAGAAAAAGGAAAAAATATGTTGGTGAGTAAACATAGTTTTTATATCGAATTTATTAGGATTATTAGAAATTTTTGCTGGAGCTTATTGTTGTTTATGTATTTATTTCAATTTTGAGTGCTTGAATTTATTATTTATTTTATTTCGTATGAATATAATTGGAGACCTAGTTATCATTTCCCATAATCATTCCCACTTTCCAAGTATAAAATTAAGAGTGATGATGCGATTTTAATACCCTAAGTCGAATATTTTTCCAAAAATTTTCAGTTAAATGTCTACAATGCGAAAAAAAGTTTCACTTATACCGTGGTTTCATAAAACCACACAATGATTTTTTATTTTCCCGATCTGAATTACATTTTTTGCACACTTTCTTGAAACATATTTTTTTATTTTAACATATGATACAATTTTTATTTACAATTTCCATATCTACATCTAACATTATTTATACAGAACTGTTCAAAATTCATATTCAACCATTTTCTGTTCTCAAATCTGTTATTTTGATAATTTCCAATAGAAAATAGTTTGACATGTCCCTGTCACGTTCCTTGTGACTCAAGATTAGCATACAGGATGTTCTTGCTTGTAGATTATTTTTGTCTATTTGAATTCTAAAGTTTTATTTGTGGATTTTGATTTCCATACTTTTATAGGTTGTGCAAATTAAATGGATTGTTGGAAACATTCTGATGATAAGCTCCACTGCTAAACTCTTGGCTCATCTGCGTTGACTATAAGATGGCCAAAGGTTTCAGAGATGCAAAGTACACAGAAAAATTGTAAAAACAATCATAGCAGGTACTCATGTAATGTATAAATATCATAACATAAAAATTTTATTCTTTTTATATTTAACATATACTTCATATCATAACAATATGAGCATTGCTGCTTACCCCAATATCCCTAGTTTTGTACGTTGTTGTGCAATTTAGACTTTCTTCAATAAGATGTCATCATTTTACTGGGGACATTGTTACCTTTATTCTCTTCAATGCACTTCACCGCCTTTTCTCCCGAATGCCATCAAACCTAACTTGTATTTGATCTTGTAATTCATGATCTTCGAGCTGGAGTGAACGCCCAATAAAGAAGGTACCTTCGAGCATTTTACCCCTTCACTACTCACTTCGAATCGTGACCATGTGGGAATTATCAATATCGATGAGCTTTTGCTAATTAGATATTTTCCGGATAATCATAAGGGGGAGCCAAACCCTGATAAACGCAATAATTTGTTTCAATGGAGGTTTGATCTCTGATGATCCATGTTATGGACGCATCCGTGCAGCTTTTGGAATCCTTAATTTCTCGTGTTTTTTTTTCTCCGTAGCATACGACGTCGATCCATTTCTCTCATTACGTCACCGTTGAAAAGTATGCCCACTATGATGATGATGATGTTTGGACTCGATTCTACTCTTTAATTTTTTAAGTTTTATATTCATGTTCCGCTAGTAGCTGGGCAAGTACATACATAGTTAGTGAAGTATGCATAGTAATGACCAAGCACTCGAAGACATGCAGTTTCGTGGTTTATTGTTTTATTGTGACCCATCTTCATTTTCCTCACTAATCAATGAAATACCCTTCAACACTATATTTATAACGTTTTTCTGATTTTGTTGAGTAGGTACATAATATTTTGAATTATTGTCGAAATATCCCAACTCACCCGAAAAGCGAAATAGCAGCATATGCCATCCACTTGGTCTTCATTTCAAGAGCAAATAGAAAGGCACCCATACCAACTGCGCACATCAAGGATATGAATACTGCAGTTTCTCTGGAACAGAGTATGGAAGTGAAATCATATTAAATCAGATTGAAATACAAAACCTACTTGTATCTGTGTGTTTTATCTAATACGAATCCTGTCAATATGGATCCTAAAACTCCAATAAGAATCATTATGAATCCCATTCTACCAGCATCTTCCTGAGCACCCTGAAAATAACATTTCTAAGTTTTACAGGGTTCAGAACTCTGGAAAGGATTCACTCAAACTGTGTGGTAGCTACATGAAATAATCACTCGAGTCAAAATTTACAATTGATATCATGCAATATTATGAAAGTAGCCTTTCGTGAGGTGAGCATGGGTCAATACGAAAGATCCATAAGGGAACCCGCCAGCCACACTCTTTTGTCGCGAAGCACATGCAAATTTTTTCTTCAAATAAACAAATGAAATTATGTTGGAATCGTGAATTATTTCATATTCAACAAATTTAACATTGAAAGTGTAGTTATAGAAGCATGAACGTTCAATGATAAATGGTTCAATGTTAACGACCATACCATTGAAAAAATCACTTTCACTGTGGTTATGTTATTTAACTCAGGGAGTAGGTGCACACTGAGAAAAATGACGAAAGAATAATTTCACTTATTTTGAAATATTTCGCTAGGTGAAGTGTACTTATGGCCCATATGTGGGTCACCAAAGAGGCAAGCAAATGCGCGAAGGGTTAAAACACCAGTGATGCTACATTCAGTAATATCCAGAATAACATTATCAGCCAAGCTGGATCGGAAACAGATGAACAATATCAAACTAGCCGAGATATAAAGAGCCAAACTATAATTTCTGACCCAAGCCCAGCGAATACAAATGAGAACGTACCGGGGAGATTCGAAAAGAGCACCACCGAAAATAATTATGGCGACGTATTTGCGCCCAAAACATCTATTGTACGAACTCCAATCTCAGGTAAAAGACCAAGATCAGAAACAAGCTCCGCAACATCGCCATCAGAAGAAAAAAATACTCAGACAAAACGAAAAAATTGAAGATACAAACAAAAATTAAGATCCCAAATGTGACGAAACAAACATGGGACATGGAAACGGAAAAACTGACACGCCCATAAAATTATAAATAGAAAGTTAGAAAAAATTAACTCAATTACAAACAAGGGAGATTTTGATGAAAAGATCGACCAGAGGTGAGAAAAGCAAGTTTTAATCTGCACATAACAGTCACTTCTTTAGTATACAAAATGGGACAAATTGAAGCAAAAAACCTGATGCTAGAACAACAAACAGGAAGAAAACCGGGAATCTCTGAATTTTAAAACATACAAAAAGGTATTACAAGACCTGCCAAAAACGTACAGCTCAATTGTGGGAACAAAGGACTATGGGAATGAAAGTGATAAAGAAGAAAAAATATGATTGATTTGTACGGAAATATGAACAGGATGTTCATAAAATCCAGATGTGGAATCATCTGCGAATGAAAGATAAACTTCAGTCACTATATTCCATCGTTCAAATAACCTCATGTGGGGTTTTCATAATGAAAAGGGAAACATTCTCAATTGAATATTGAATAGAAAGATTAATCTGTGAATTTAGCCAGGGGAGTAGTCATTTTCTGTTAGACATTCGCAAAAAATAACTTAATTTTTATCGTGGATTTTTCAATTCACAGAAAAATCTTCCCCTTCAATATTCAATTGAGAATGTTTCCTCTTCAAAAAATATGAATAATCAAATCCGAGACATAGATCAAATGAAATGCTAATTAAACACAGGAATCCGGAAAAAAAACATTTTATAACATGCATATCAAATGAAAATAGGTGAATAAGTATTTTAGAAAGATATACGCTGTTTGGTAGACCACCGTGAAAAAAAAATCCAACCTACTCTTTTGATACGAGTAGTGTTCAGTTGCAGTTTTGCATCATTATAGTTAAAGCATAAAAGTCTTTCAATTTTTGATAACAATTTATTTGAAACGCTTTCTTTGCTATGATTTATCACGATATTGACTGAGATTGAACATGCATCAAAAGCAATAAACATTTAGTGAAAGCGTTTGGCTGTATAAATTCTTCATCAACTAGTTATTTCATGGTTTATCGCCAAATTATGTCCAATTATATATGCCAATATCGTTACTCCGAGTTATATATAAGTGACTTCAGAAATTACCTCTCAAGAGATTGAAATCAATTATAAAGAAAATCGGCTCAATTCAGAATATATGTATAGTGATTTTTGAGAATTTCAAAGAGTAAAGTATAAATATAAATATTCCAAGGGTTGTTTGAACGCCAAAGTTTCATTCTCTTTTCACCAATACTCTTTGAGATGTAACCGGTTTTATAATAATATAATAATACACGTTTATTAGAAATAAAAGGTACATATGAAAGGTACGTACATAAACATAATCAGTAGTAAATAAACATGTGTAATCCACTATAGGCACTATATATATATATATATATATATATATATATATATAAATACTTGTATAAGAGTATAAAAACAAAAATGAACATGAAATATAAATGTAAAAGTAGATAGGTATAAAAGATGTGTATATATTTGATGAGGTATGTTAAAATATGAGGTAAGTATCAGGTTTTTCTGTATGGCATGATTAGTCAATAAGACTATGAATTGTTGTTCTGGGCAATGATAAAATATACAATTTCAGGTTATACTTGAATGTAGTTGGCCTTGAAATAGTTTGGGACTCAAATATGTCAGACTTTTTTGTCCTTTTGACTTTCTCATAAAAGGAGTCAAGTATGTGAGTTGTTTGTTCCTTGTATTATATTGATGTTCCGGATTCTTCAAGTCGTGCTTAGAATTATGTTGTTTGATGTTGCTACGTGAAAAGAATAGTTGCCTTGGATCCATAATATTAATTTCATTGAATAAGCTATCCGATGGATACTTTATATCTTTGTTGAATATAATTTTAAGTAGGCGCTTTTGAACAATGATTAATTTTTCCAGGTGAGACTTACTTACACCTCCCCATGCTAATATTCCATACACAATATGTGGTTCCACCAATGCCTGATATATCGTTCTCATTATTATTTATTATTTATATAAGGGTAGTTTTCATAGACTTGGATACAAAATTGAGACATGAGGAAAAACAATGAAATAATTGATAAAAAACCTGTTTGAGAACAAGCTTTTATTCAAATGAGCTGAAAAGTAAAAACTAATTGCTTTGGATGTGTGACGTAGGTTATTCCTTGAGTTATAGATTCAAAAGCTTGTCGCGCAAAGTTTTCAGTTCGAATACAAAAGCTACAAGCTTTTGAATCTATAACTAACGGAGTAACCTACGTCACACATCCAAAGCAATAATTTTTAACTTTTTAGCGCATTTGAATTAAAGCTTACATTCAAAAACGTTTTTTATTATGTGTTTTATATTGTTCTTTTGAGTAAGTACGCCTTATTCTTTGCATTTTTGTTAAAGCATTGTTATTTAGCATTTTTGTTGAAGCATTGTTATTATGAGCCTTTTTTCCTGAAACTTCTGAGCTATCTAGTTCTTTAATGAGAAGACCATCTAATGATTAACTAGTTCGCCATCCTGTAGTTTATGAATTTTGAAAAAATAATCAATAATCTTCGACTAAATTCATAATCTCCGACCCCAAAAACCCCGATATACCAATTTTGATTAGAAACGGTCCATAATCACAGAACTCGTCCACAATATTGGATCCGCCGTGTTATATTCATGAATTTTGACAAAAAATTAATAACCACCGACTCCAAAAACCTCCACATACCAATTTTGAATAGAAATGGACAAAAAATTGAAGAGATCGTCGTCATCTCGAAGCCGCCATTTTCAACCGACGAAACCAGAAAGGAGGAGGTTCTCTAGTCGACCCGTATATTTTTTTTCCATCATTTTTTGTATGTATTATCACGCATAACTTTTTACTGAGGCGTCCGATTCCGATAATTCTTTCTTCAGTGGATAGGGTGTACTTCGAAGGTGGTCCCATTTGAATTAAGGGTACCAACATGAAGGATATTGATCACTCACCCTCTGAATTCTGGTCCGTTAACCGATTCTATCAGGCATAACTCTGTACTGGGTTCTTCGATTTGGATGATTCTTTTTTTTAATAGATAGGGTATACCTTATAGTTAGATTTCGAATGGAATTATATACCCTTACGGGTAGAAAAATAGGGGATAATTGATTTTTCACTTATGAATATTGGCATACACATACGTAGTTGACAATGACAGATCGCTACTGACATTATTTCTGTTCAACATCCGTCAAAACCATAATATTCTATGAGAGGATGGAATGATTTAAAAAGTAATGAAATAAACTAACCAGAACAACAAAAATAATTTATATTACAACAAATAGTGAAAGTAGATAATCATATTATTTAACTGGTAATAGTTGAAGTAAGGTGGGTAAGTAAGTATTTTGGAAGTAGTCAAAAAACAAGTAGGTAGTAATTTTTTTTTTTTTTTTTATGTTCTGGTTCCCACGAAAAGGGATATCCTGTAATGTTCAGAGAACATCGTGGGAACCTAGGGAAAGAAGGTAGGAGATGGTGTTCTTCTTAAATTTCTGAAGGTTGTATGCCTCGGGGAACACCTCCCTAGGCAATGAGTTCCAAAGCCTCGCTGTTCGTTGGATGAACGAGTCTTTGGAAAGTGATGTTCTGCAGGTTTCCAAAGTGACCACGAAGGGGTGTGATGACTGAACTTGACGGGTTAATCTCGAAGAGACTGCCAAAGCAGGAACGATTGTTGATATTTCAGAAGAGCATCGCCCATGAAAATATCTATAAAATAGAGACAAATCGCCAACTTTTCTACGGTGTTCCAGACAAGTGAGCGAGTTTGTAAGCGAGGCATCACCGACGAGACGAATTGCTCTTTTTTGGACAGAATCCAATAGCCTCAGGATATGTTTAGGTGCCGCACTCCAAATATGGGAACAGTATTCCAGGACAGGTCGGATCTGTGCCTTATAGATCATAAGCAGCTGACTGGGGTGAAATAGCTCTTGGCACGAAACAGAAAAACCCAAATTTTGGGATGCACTTTTGGCAATGGACCTCACGTGATTTTCCCAGGAAAGGTTATTGCTGATAGTAATACCAAGCATCGATATGGATGGCTTCAGTGGTATGGTTACTCCTGACAAAGTTATGTTAGGCACAGTGAGATCGGCTTTTCTAGAGAAAAGACATGCTTGTGTTTTGTTTGCATTGAATTCTACCAAGTTATTAGATCCCCATTCGAGAATTGTTGCCAAGTCCATATTTATATTATTAACATTTCTTCCTCGTTCATTTCTGGTTTCACGGGCTGATATAGGGGCCCTGGAAGAAAGCGGTATGGAGGGTACTATCATCGGCAAAGCTGTGTACTGGACATGAAGTTGCTTTCAACAGGTCGTTGATGTGAAGTAGAAATAGTGTTGGTGCGAGAATGGATCCTTGCGGAACACCAGCATTTATGAGTAGAGTGTCAGATGAAACTCCATCGACCACTACATGGAGAGACCTGTTTGAGAGAAAACTAGCAAGCAGAGAACACAGCTGAGGGGCAAGCCATAAGACGGAAACTTGGCGAGGAATCCCTGGTGCCAAACTAGAACAAACGCCTTGGAGATATCTAATGCAACAGCTAAAGTTTCACCATGCTATGTTAAATAGATAGCTGCCATATAAGTGAGACGTTAAGCGAGCGAGGTCACCAGTTGATCTCTGATGGCCAAAGCCATATTGCACTAACGTTCACAATTCCTGAGTCTTACAGATATTTCATGAGCTCGATGTTGATGGCTTTTCCATGACCTTTGAAATAATAGATAGCAGTGCGATAGGTCTGTAGTTGCTAGGTAGGGCCTTTTGCCTTTTTAGGGACTGGCTGTACTCTTGCAATTTTCCAATTGGACGGAAATACCCCAAATTGTAAGAGTGGTTGAACAACTTGCAAAGAACAGGTGTTAGTTCGGGGCACATTTCTTGAGAACAATCGGCGGGATTCCGTCAGATCCACAGGCTTTGTTGGTGTTGAGACCCAGCAAAATCTTTCTGATAGTACGTTGGCGAAAGGTGATCTCGGGCATGTGACGGTCAATAGGTGTAATGTTCGGGGGTTGTTTTCCCGATGAATCCAGAGTGGAATTGCCAGCAAATAGGTGCGCGAAAATAATGGCTTTTTCCTGGGCAGTCGTCGCTAGTGTTCCATCTTCTTTGGTTAGGGAGGAAATGAGCTGGAAGTGAAATTTCTTCCCACAGCTTTGACGAAAGACCAAAATGAACGGGATCCGTTAGGACATTCAGCAAGTTTTGATCTTATTTTGGCTTTGTGGGCATCTTTTGAGCATTCTATTGTCTCTTTACATATGCCTCTAGCCTCGACATATGCTGCTCTGGTCTCAGGGCCCGGATTTTTTAGCCATCGATGGTATGCTGCCTGTTTGGAAGCCACAGCTCTAGAGCAGTTTCTGTTAAACCAGGTCTTATCGGATGATGTTCTTCTTTCGGTATTCGGTATGTAAGTTTGCATCCCCAACATGATGATTTCAGAAATTGCCTCAGCACATCGTGTTGGATCTACTGAAGAGAAACAAACTCTCTTCCATGGAAACGCTGAGAAAAACATACGAAGACCTTCCCAGTCGGCCGAATTGTAATGCCACATGAGACGGGGTGGTATTGTGCAGCTCGATGGTAAATGGAAAGAGCATGTTGTGGAGATGAGGGTGTGGTCAGAGTTTCCAAGTGGGGCACAAACTTCTATTCTATACGGGTCAGGATTGGTGGTGAGGAAAAGATCTAGTGTATTGGCAGACTGGTTGTTGTAGTATATTTTGTTGTTATTTGTTATTTTGTTGTTAGTATATTTTGTTGTTAGTATATTTTAGCCATAAAAAATTGAAAAATAAAAAATTTTCAACAAAAAATTAAACGGACGAAATACGGAACTGAAAACTAAAAAATAAAATAAACCTTCTTAGTCTCAGTAACTATGCTCCTAAACTAATGTAAGTAACTAATTTTGAGTCGGCGCCAAACAAACAATCAACAAACATCATTAAATTACTTCAAAAAAATTATCAGATTGTCACCGCGCAACTCGATGCCATCATTTTACGCCTTACCTAATTCATTTGCTTGTTTGTTTGACGCCGACTCAAAATAAGTTACTAACATTAGTTTAGGAGCTTAGTTACTAAGACTAAGAAGGTCTATTTTATTTTTCAATTTTTAGTTCCGTATTTCGTCGGTTTAATTTTTTGTTAAAAAGTTTTTATTATTTCAGGAATTTTGACAAAAAAATCATTCTGAACGAAATAAAAGAGAACTTAACGGGCACTAGTGAAACATTTAAAAGTATCGGAAATCTGAAAAATCACTCATTAATAGTGGAATGTAACGATGAGATACAAAGACAGAATACATACAGCTTTAAAACAACAAAATACGTCAGAAATAAAAGAATTTATACACGATAACTCCATGTTAATGATAACTGGGATAGATTCTGGTTACGAAAATGAAAACTTCACAAGTGAGTTTTTTTTATTAATGGGACATAAAAACATCTTTTGGGGAAAATGTGAGAGATAAAATGATATTCGTGACAAAAAAAAGTATAGGAATAATAACAAGGAGAACTAGATCCTACAATCACCTCCGGAAATCTTCAAATGGCTTATCAGAAAAGACAATCTTACTTTTGATCTCACAAAAGCATATGTACAGGAATATATCCATCTTGATATGTATTACAAATGTTGTTATTTCGAACACGTTTCAAAATACTATAAAAGTGACCTATCTGTTTCAATTTAGGAGGAAATCATAACCCTAATTAATGTTCAACAGAAAAATTGTAAACGGATAGGATAATGTTCAACAGAAAAATTGTAAACGGATAGAAAGAATGCATACTGCTAAATTCCAAAAATGCCCAGCAGATCTGAAAATAATGGAAAGACAGAGAGAATACACTAACTTCGGTGCCTCCGTATCTAGCGCGCCAAAAAATCGAGAAAATAGTTTTTTTATAAGGAAAACCGAGTATTTTTTTTTATTTTTATGTTCTGGTTCCCACGAAAAGGGATATCCTGTGATGTTCAGAGAACATCGTGGGAACCAAGGGAAAGAAGGTAGGAGTTGGTGTTCTTCTTGAATTTCTGGAGGTTGTATATGTATAAAAAGATAGCATATTTCAACGTGTCAGAATTAAGTATTATACACCAAAATATACAAGCTCTAAAACCCTCCATCAATATAATAAACCACCTGACAGAACAACATAGAGAGGGTAAACATTACAGAACACTGGCAAAAAAAAATAAATAGGTGCACTAGGACTGAACAACTTTAGACTAGGACCAAGCTTCTGCAGAGATGGCGGATAAGGAGGAGCAGCTACTACTTACAAAAGGACATACTATTTTTAACATTGAATTCTTGGAAAATAGCAGACATAAATCGCATATCTTATCTGTTATGAACTCGTTTAATATGTCTCAAACTATCTCTTTACCTACGAGAATAACAGAGACAACTAAACACTGTATGGATAATATTTTTATTAATGTCAAACACCAACATTTAGAAAGTGTAGTTTTGAATACTGTTATTTCGGATCATACGGCAAAAAAATTATACTGCAAACTAATCTTGCAAAAATAAAAGAAAGTTATTTCAAGAGATTTTTTTGATGAAAACAGTGGGAATGAATCTGTAGATATGCTGAAAGAACAACAATGGTTGGAGGTCTATCAAATTAATCAATCAGATGTAAATAAGCAATGGTCTACATTTATGAATATTTTTATGCCACTATTTAATCAGTGCTTCCCTAAGAAGTTAGTTAACCCTACACAAAAATCAAATAATATGTATGTGAAGAAAAAATATAAATACTGTTAAAAATAGGCTAGACATTTGTTTAGTGTTGAAACGTCAAAATAAGGCATATAATGAAATGTATTCAAATATTAAAAAAGAACATGACAATCTATCAGTAAAAATCAGAGCTCAAAATTATGCTAATCGTATAAGGGATGCAGATAATAAAAACAATGAAATTTCCAGAAGATTGGGACATTCTATCAGAAAATCAACAAGGTTATATTGAAGGAAGGTCAACTCACACGGCAATATTTCATTTTACTCGGGCAATTTTGAGAGATTCGGAGGAGGGCTATCTGGAACTGGGTATCTTTTTGTATCTGTCAAAAAAATTTCATAGTCTAGACAAAAATCTTCTGCTAAAAAAAATGGGAACGTTCTCTCGAGTGGCTTGTTTCATATTTAAATACCAGAACACAAAAAGTAATTCTTCATAAAATTTCATAAAAATCGAAAATAATGCAAAATACAGTGGGGGTTCCCCAAAGGCAGCATTCTTGGGCAAATCTTATTTATTATTTTTATGAACGACATTAACACAGAATGTTTAGATAAAGATTATAAATTAACAGAATATGCTGACGACACAAATTTACTAGTTATTGGTCAAAATTTATGCAAACTGGTTGAAAAGACTCCTGATTTACTCCCAGAAACTGAAAATTGGTTCAAGCAAAATTAATTGTGCTCAAGCACGGCGAAGACAAGTGCTATTCTATTCAGAACCGAATTGAATAGAAGAGAAAAACCTGACTATGTTATAATCAACGAAAACCAACTTAAAAAACTGTACCAAATTTCTAGGTGTACATATAGATGATTATTTATACTGGTCTTCCCATATTAACGGCTTGGAAAATAAGTTAAATGGCATTTGCTTTTACATTCGCATAGTTTCAATATATTTAAATGAGACATCGTGTCGACATCGTTGCAAATTTCGTAGGTACTGCTAGGTATGGTATAATTTTTTGGGCATCCAACTCAAAGGCACAAAATATATTTGTTATTCAAAAGCGAACAATTAGAATAATGTATAAAATTCCCCCCCAGCAATCCTGTAGAGGAATATTCAAGGCAAAAGTGATACTGAGAATTTATGCTCTATGTATCTATGAGACAACTTTATTTACCTTCAAGAATAGACACTTGTTTGATGATGTTAATTTCAATCATAATTATAACACTAGAACAAATAATATGTGTTTCCCACGGCACAGGTTAACATTGTTAGAAAAAAGTCCGAGTTACATGAGAATTGAACTTTTCAATAAACTGAATAATAACCTAAAACCAATGAGCCAGGAATTGTTTTTTGAAAGAAAACTAGAAAAGATGCTTATGTAGTCGGAATCATAATACAATTGTTTGTGAAGTATTAAGTGTAAGATATTTTTTTTGCGACGCTATTTCATTTCATGTTTCATTTGTATGTATATATTTTATGTATGTATTGATGTAATTTGAAATAAATCAATAAATAAATACATTATAGGAATGTCATTACAAGGGGAAACTTACTTCAAAATAACTCAACACGAATGGATTGAGTAGGGCACCTGTCGATGAAAATATTCCAATGTTGAGACTGTAACTAACGATGTGGAGATCGAACTCTTTATTTTTCAGCAAGGTTTTAACTGAATCCAAGAACGAACTCAGCGTCACCTCTTGCTTCGTTTTCCTCTGTTCTAACTGGGCTTGACTTGGAGGGTGGGCAGGTTCCTTCGGGAAATCTGGAATTGTATAGCATATTTTTTATTTTTGGGGGTTGTATATATATATATATATATATATATATATATATATATATATATATATATAGAGATATATAAAAGTATATCTCAATACAATCATACAATCATATGACCTCATCTTTTTGGAAGTATTCTCAGAACGGTGCATATTTCTGATAAATAAAAATATGTATACTTTTCAGAACTAATTGATAATTATGTGTTGCTTTTGTCACTTCCCCCGTATTCAAGTACGAAACAGTCCATGGGAATGATACATCAATAATAGTGCAGTGATATAGTCCAGATTTTTGCTATGGCACACCAGAATACGTAGTACTAGATATTTTGAAAATAATGCTATCATGTTCAGCATCAAAAAATAATTATGTTGGGGTTACTCTACTAGTTGAGTAGTACTATTGGACAAATATGAAATTTTCTGAATTCTTTCTATTTCAGAAATTACATCATGAGAGTCCAGCGAATGTGGGTTAAGTGATATTTAATAGTCATAGATGAAAAATCAAGGAAATAAATTTTATCATTTTCTATCCATTTTACTGGAAAGAACCCCCACCAAATACATGGAAAAATGGCTCTCAGCCAATTTCTGAAATTTTTTTGGGATATTGTAGTCACTAGAAGTTACACGCGCAAGTTAATATTAGTTTATTTGTCCAATTTCAGAGATATGAATTTTTGAAAATCATAAAATTGTCTTTTTTACTGAAACATAGTGAGGTTCACTCATGCAATAATGATTAATAACAAAATAATGCCATTGCTATTTCAAAGGAAGTCGAATAATATGTCAGTCAGCCGGTCGATGAGACAAAAGAAGCTGCCAATTATACAGGATGGGTCAAAATTGGAGACAATTTAGCATATTTCGCCAATCTTTATCATTGGTCCCATTATTGGGACTGAGCATTTTTCATTAAAAATATCTTTATTGGGAATCTTTTCTTATGACAAGCATATTTTATTCAAAAGTTTCAACTTCCTTTCGAAAAATTTTTTTTTTAAATGTTTGTTTTTTATACTCTATGTTTTTAACATTAGTAACTTAAAACAGTCTTTTTGAGACAATAAATCCGCTTTGAAGCCAAAACTATCAATGAAGTCTTATAGTACTTGCCTAATATGATTAGCTTCAAAAAGTTAAAATTAGATTTTATACGAGGGGGTGTTTATAAATATTAGTGGAAAGAGGATATATGTTTGTTAATTATTCTTGAATGGACCTAACAATGTGAATCATTTTTTCAGTTATACTTCAAAGTAAATTATCCTACACTCGTACAAATTTCATTAATTTCCTCTGTCTTGTTTTAGAAACATAAATATTGAAAATTATTATTCTGAAGGAAATATCATCCAATCTTATTTCTTGATGAAATAAATATGATCTGCGGCGCAAAACAATTGCGCCGTTAAAAACCGCATGACCATAAACAGTGTAGAGCTCGTCCAGTATTGAAACGACCACTTTGGCCTTCCCCTACCTAACAACCAATTCTTCTCGAAGATACCCGAACTATGGCTAGTAATAGAAATTCCATAGGCGTACCAAATTATTTGGTATAGGCGATACAAGTGAAGTAGAGAACTTACACTCCTATAACTTCTGAACGGAAAAAATATTTTTCGACAAATCTGCCAGAGGGATATAGATATATTTGTATAAGAACATTTGAATAAATAACTGCACTACCTATTTATTATTCAAACAAACCTAACCTTTCAAACGCTGCATGCCAAGACACTGGTGAAGATTCGCCGTAGCACTGCAAATCGTGTCCGATCGTGTTTTCTCCCTCTATACCTACCAAACAAACGGTCGTTTCAAACCTGGACGAGCTATAACTATCAACGGCTTGGCTATTGACACGTAGGTATGCGGTTTTCCATGCACCTGCTTTACGAAAATTTGGTGACCAGATCCATATGAGTCGTACTCTACGCTTCGTGACGATTTAACGAATATTTATAAATAGTAATTATAAACCCTCCCCGCAGAAGCTTTAATTAGCTTATAAGGTATCATTTAACGTCCAGTTAGGTATTATTATTATTTAGTTATTAACCGCGCAGAACAATTTGTTTTCGTAAGGGGACCTGCAGAATCAGCTTAAAACCCATAAACACTATATTTCTTGTACCGTTTTAAGTTAATTTAGCAGGGCCTCCTACGTTAATTGTTCTGCGAGGTTAATAACTAAATAATAATACCATAATTACTATTTATATATATTCGTGAAATCGTCACGATACGTAGAGTATGACATACGGATCTGGACACCGAATTTCCGTTAAGCAGGTGGAAAACCGCATACCAACGTGTCAAGCCACGCCGTTGATAGTCACACGTCACACGGTTTATGGTTATGCGGTTTTCAACAGCTCAATTGTTTTGCGCCGCAAGATCATATTTATTTCATCAAGAAATAAGATTGGATACTATTTTCTATAAAATATCAATTTTCAATATTTATATTTCAAAAACTAGACATAGGAAATTAATGGAACTTGCACGAGTGTAGGGTAATTTTTTCAAAGTATAACTGAAAAATATGATCAAATTGACAGGTCCATTCAAGAATAATCAACAAACATATATATTAGGTGCAAAACCTATTTCAACTAAAATTTGTAAATACCCCTCGTATAAAATGTGATTGTATCTTTTCGAAGCTAATCATATCAAGCAACTACTGTAAGTCTTCCTTAAGTAGTTTTGGCTTCAAAGCGGATTTATTGTCTCAAAAAGACTGTTTCAGGTGACTAATGTTAAAAACATAAAGTATAAAAAACAAACAGTTAAAAAAAATTTTTGGAAGAAAGTTAAAACTATATGCTAAATTGTCGCTTATTTTGACCCATCCTATATAATAGATGGCTTTTTTTGTCTCAACAGCCGACTGACTGACATCATTTGACTTCCTTTGAACTAGCAATAGCATTATTTTGTTACTAATCATCTAAAAAGTAATACTTTTGGATAAGTGAACTATGTTTTAGTAAAAACAGCCATTTTTTTTATTTTGAAAAATTCATATCTCCGAAACTGGACATAAAAACTAATTCAAACTTGCATGTCTAACTTCTAGTGTCTTGTACTACACTAAAAAATCAAAATTGAGCGGGGTTCTATGATGAATTTTCATGATTAGAGTGACAAAACATATTTACTATTTCACAAGATGCATAATTCCAAATGGTGGCTTGAGTATGGCTATATTCAACAAGTCAAGATCACTCAAACTTGGTTTTAACATGTTTTTGAAGCCGGATTATCAATTTGTTTTACAAAATTCAAGAATATCACTTGGCGGCTTCTGGATGACCATCGCGTTTAGTGATTTATTGTCAATTCCATTGAAAATCTTTCCCCAGAATCATGTTCGTCGTGTTGAAATTCTAGAACACGAGATGAATAATTTGATATGGTGGTTCAGTTTTGTGATTTTCTATTCATCCAAGTTTGAGGGGTTTTTGAGGGTGTAAATCTGGATTTTTGTACAGAATCCAAGAAATGAAAGTGATATAGTTCAATCATTCATTTCTTTATCAGACCTGAACTGATATTAGCAAAATGACTCAAAAATATATTTCGCAATTTTAATTCAAAAATATTAAAAAAAAAGAGTGGAAGTTTGTGTTGAAAGTAACTTTCATACACATGCACTGAAAAACAAAAACAAAAAGAAATAAAAGTAAGGAAAACATGAACAGAAATTTGAAGCAAACCTCTATTCGAACGAACCATTTTTTTGTAATATATGTGACGTAGAATATCGTTAGCCTAATGAGTAAATATGGTAACTCCCTTTTTTATCAAAAATGAGTTATTGGTACCATTTGACGGAAAAAGAATATCTCCACATCCCATACGCGTTTCATAATGAAATTGAAATTATAACCGACGAATTCGTAAGATATTCTTTCATACGAATTATACCACCTATCTCCCTTTCTTCCATTGTTAACCGCCGCGTCGTGTGTGTGTGTGGCCTGTAATGTGAAGTTGTAATGCTTGTTTTTCAAATTAATAGCTGTGATTATTTTTTGACATTTCTAGAAACCAATGGAAACTTTCAATTCAAATCATTCATGTACGTTTTGGCCAATCGAAACATTATTATAGTGGGAATATTGTACCTAGAAAATTGCCATGGGAATAATGTGAGGTATTTTGATTTCATTGTCTGACAAGTATATTTCTAATTTGACGTCTGTTATCAATTCGCATGGAAAGTAAGAAATGAATCAAAACCGGTGCAGTACATTGTATAATTGTGCAAGGAAATGTATTTATGATCGGAACATAAAAAAATAATCTACAGAATACCATACGAGAGTTCGATGAAGTAGAAAATAGTTCTCCAGATTTCTTTCTCAAACTTGTTGCCATTTGGCAATAACCACTCGAGCCCGTTGGCCGCTCGTGTCTATTGCCTGGCAACAAGTTTTCGAAAATCTGTCGAATTATATTCACCTTATTCTCAATCTCTTGTGATATTACAACTGAAAATATTGTAATAACAGATGAGCTGTTCGATTATTTCATTGCCAATACGGTACCTACTCATCAATCATTGCTATATTTATTGATTCAGATGATACAGCATCAGTGAATATTTTGCTTGGAGTTATGTTGTTTTCTCGACGATATTTTGAACGACTATTATGGAGTTTTACGTTTGGCGGCAATTCGAAAAATTTGTTCATTTTGCATTCTCTCATCTTTGATTCTCTGACATTAAATTACGTATACAGTACGCGGGTGAAGTATAGAAACACAATAACATTTTCGGAACGACTCGACCCATTACAATATAATTCTGTGTTCAAAAATACTAGTGAACATAATTTTGGTATTGACGATGTTGTTAAGTTCACAATTTTTCAGATACAGTAACTAACTTTATATTTTCAAATGGGGCACCTTATTATATATTTTAAAACTTTATACATGAGATTTTGATTTTCAATTCAGTGACATGTTTGGATATATTTGCCCAGGTTCAATTTCCAAAAATTGGGGGAAATCCCCTCATAAAATTGTGCATCAAACTCTATAATTTGACATAAATATTCTAGTGTTTGGAAGTATTTCTTTTTTTCCATGTGTTCTGCACAAATTGTGCACTGCGAATAATTAATTGGGAGTCCATTCCAAAGTTAGTTATAAAAATTGCCAAAAGTGTGTGAAAACTTTTGTTTCTATTCTTAAGCATAACAGTTTTTTATGCTACGGAAATGTATACGAATCGAATTAGTGTATACTGTATAACAAGTGTCTTAATTGGATGTGTAAAGCAGCGTCAATAGAAAATGAAACAGAATTCCTAGTGTATCACATGCAAAAAGTATACAGGTGTTTCACTCTTTGTGGAAGCGCCTCCGCCTCTTCAGTAATTTTGACGTAGAATTGTATAATTTGCAGAATCGATATACCCAAAACTCATTGACAAGTTGTGGGTCATTTCAAGTAGGTACACTGCACGCCAGAGGCAGTTTCAGAAAAATAAAATTAGGAGAGAAAATAGACTGAAAACTCGTGATCAGAACAAAAAAATTATATTTGGATCTGAGTTTATTGTAATGTGCAACTAGAATATTTCAAAAAGATTTGAAATAATTTAACGAGAAATTATGTCTCAAGACTCACTTGAAACATGACCTGAAGAAAGCATATCTACGATATCCCACACATGTTCATTACAATTGCAAAGCTCTCCAGATTCAAAATTCGATAGGTTTCGGTTTCTTCGTATCTTGTTTAAGCAAATCTGTACAGTCAATCGCATTGTTTGTAACCTGGAATTGTATTTGGGGAATTCTATCAATTGCCTATTCGAACACATTATGAAAAAAATAGAAATTTGTTATCTAACTTGTAAGAGATTTCTAGATTTCGGTGCATATTAATTCTACACTCGTTGTTTCGAGAGGGTGTTCATTGTGCTCTCTGAATAATTCCTCCGAATCATTTCATGGATTTATTTTCAAATATAGTGCTGGCCGTCAATTTTTTTTTCATCTATAGCCAGGAGTTTGAAGTTCGAATAGGAGAAGTGAAGCGATGATCTTAAGGTTGGAAAATTCATAATCTATGAGCATTATCTGAATATATATAGTCAGTCAACCATAAGGGCTTATCACTAGATGAAGATGTGGTCAATCACTAGATGGCGTTAGTCCCTTTTACCCAAAAATGAGATACCCGATAACTAAGCAAGATGGAAAAAATTAGAATAAATTACATTTTGAGTTTTTCTTTACTCTCTTTCTCTAAGAAGAAACGGAAGTTCAGTGTTGAACACTCAACCTGAAAGCGCAATTGTATATGTAATGCTTTTCCACTTTCAGCTACTCCTTGATAGATCACAATCATAATTAACCGTGCACTGGCGAACTCGAATACCTTTTGAATTCGTGGTTCTTTATCACCTTCCTATTTTATACTGCTTCTGTTGAGATTCACTGTCTCATTTATGTGATCACGGGGATGCCGCAGCGACAAATTTGAATGAAAGGAAATACTAAAACTACGTGGGGAATGGATAATAGACTTTTCATCAGTTTTTCATTTTAAATCTATCAATAGTAGAGAACCTTCAGGATATGTTAACTGAATGTTCACAATGCAGAACACATATTCAATAGAACTGAGAGTTTACGTTTTATATTCAATGAAATATCTAACCTTGGAATTTAAAATTCCGATTCAGCACCGATATAAGTGAAATAGCATCTTTGACGTTTGTGAAGTTGGTACACCCGTATTCGGTGGCGCTCAGCATTCAAGTATAGGCATTGTCTAAGATATACAGTGCGCCTTTTTATAGTCCCCCCCCATGTTAACTTTTGAACGGTTCAACGTAGAACAATGGGACGAAAACTATTTTGAATGATATCACCGATATTACTTTTTGAAATGAAAGACATTGTGATTGTTCGATAGATGGCGCGGAAAGGCACATCTACTTGAAAATTTCAAATAACATGGGGGGTTGAAACCCATTAAAGCCCATTGATACATGTTGTATCAAGAAATCAAATTCCCGCCATTTCATAACTAAAATGGGTGGGGCAAGTGTTCCGCGTCGGATGTTCCAAATATGTATATGTACCAGTTGCACTCACACCGCTGCCGTATTTAGAACTTCTAAGTTCGTATTTGTGGCCCCCTTCGAACCCACCTACCACGGACTAGCAAACCATACACCAGACATCCTAGACATAGCACTGGTACAGTCCATCCCAGCCAACACCGAGATGGAAGTATTAGACGAGGGCTCCTCAGACCACAACCCAATCCTACCAACAATAGGAGAGGGAGACGCGGAACCTGAGGAACCAGCTACCAGGAAGGCGACCGACTGGAACCGATTCCAAAGAATCATACACGACTCCATAGGACACATCCCACAAATACACACAAAAACAGTCCTCGAAAGAGCAACAAAACAGTTGCAACAAACTATCCAGGAAGCCAAAGAACGCAGCTCCAAGACCACCCAAGCAACCAGGTTCAACTTCCAAATAGCACTAACCCCAGAGGTTAGGGAGCTAGTTAGGAGCAGGCGCCGCTTGAAAAAGAGATACCAGAGAACACTGGCTCCCGAAGATAAGAGGAGAATGAACCAGGCAGGCAGGCAACTGCGGATGGAACTCAAAGCTCACCAAAAACAGCAATGGGCAAACAGGATGACAGAAATGAGCACAGAAGACAACTCTGTATGGAGAATGCAGAAAGTACTTCGACAAGGCAGAAGGAAACCTTGCCCGCCACTCCACGGAGAGGGGGGCCTGGTCTACACTGACAACGAAAAGGCAGAAGCATTTGCGGATGCTTTCGAACGCCAGTGTAGAGAGAACCAGGTCAACCAAACCGACGAGGTGGAAGACATGGAAACCCGAGCCAGTCAGACTGTCAGGAGAATAAGACGGATCAATGATGCCGAGCACGTCCTTGAACCAACTTCGCCAGAAGGAATCAAGGACATCATCCGTAACCTTGCTACCCGCAAGGCACCCGGACCAGACCAAATTTCGAATAGAGCCTTGAAGGCTCTACCGAGAAGAGGAATTGCTGCCTTGACCAACATCGTCAATGCAGTGCTCAGGCTCAGACACTTTCCACGACCATGGAAAGAAGCCACGGTCATCATGATCCCCAAACCCAACAAGAACCATGTGATACCGCAAAACCACCGACCCATCAGCCTCACACCCTCGATGAGCAAGGTGGCAGAACGAGTCATTCAGAGACGATTGGAACCACTCACGGAAGAACTCAACGTCCTACCAGACGAGCAGTTCGGCTTCCGACAAGGACACTCTACGGAAATGCAGGTCCTGAGGATAGTGGACTTTGCCGTAACAGGCTTCAACCTGGGCAGGGGACACCACACAGAAGCCTTATTCCTAGAAGTTTCCAAGGCCTTCGACAGGGTCTGGCACGATGGCTTAATCACCAAAATGACAGACCTCGGATACCCCACTCCCATAGTGAAGCTGATAGACTCCTTCCTGCGAGGACGGCGGTGCCAATGTAGAGTTGGCAGCGTCCTCTCAGCAGTGAGGACCCTAGAAGCAGGAGTACCGCAAGGCACAGTCTTATCTCCACACTTGTTCTCCATCTACACGGCGGACATCCCAAAGCCTGCTGACAACTTCAACAAGCTAGCGCTGTACGCGGACGACACAGCACTAGTGGCCAGATCGGTGAACGCAACGCAAGTAACCCGATACCTGCAAGAACAAGCAGACAAGCTTGAGGACTGGTTCAACCTATGGAAGATCGAGATCAACGCGGAAAAGATCCAAGCAATACTTTTCACCAGAAGGCGAACAACACCGTCAGTACATGTCATCATGAATGACCAACGAATCCCATGGACAAACGAGGCCAAATACCTTGGAGTCACCTTGGACAAAAGATTGACATTCAGGCAACACGTAGACCGGAGGCTCGGACTAGCGAAAGCAGCCCGAAAAAACCTCTACCCCCTCATAGGACGCAGTAGCAACATGGACCTCCAGCTAAAACTGCTCCTCATCAGGACCATCCTCCTTCCCATCATCCTGTATGCATCCGCCGCATGGGGTCAATGCGCACAAACATACAGGACCAAGATCCAGCTATTCTTAAACGTGAGCCTAAGAATGGCAGTGAACGCTCCCAGATACGTCCCGAATAGATTTATCTTCAGGGACCTGAATGTCAATCCGAACTTCATTGACGACCATCTTCGGAACCACGCCACCGCGACGTTCCTGAAGACGGACACCCAATAGATAATCAGGCAGAGAATCCATGCGACCAGTCTACCAAAACGACCGTCCACCACCGAGAGTAGCACTCCGGCGCGTCAGGTGAGTAACAACTCAACACAAAACACGTAAGATCAACACACCCACATCACACCATACACTTACACACCCATCAGGTACATCACCACCATGCACACACAGCACAAGTCAGGTAAACATACAAAATCAGATAATAAGGGGTTTAAAGCACTCAGAGGCTGACTTCATACCACAGGAGGTACGATTTCAATTTCGCAAACGTGCCATTTTCGAGTTGAGGACCGCTCCAAGGAGGAGCGGGGGAGGATGGAAGTGGATAGTAAATCTCGTTCACACATAACATGAAGGGGATTTACTATCCATGGGCGCTCAACCTTAAGGGGGGCATGGTGTGTATTTGTTTTGTTGGTGTTATAACCTCGTGGCAAAAAAATTGACATACGTTTCAAGTAGGTGTAATTATTTTGAATTTCATTCAAATATTTGAAAGTTTTGTAAAATAACAGACTCAATTAATTATAAAAATATTTTGATTTTGAGATTCAGTTTAATTCTGAGGGGTATACAAAGTGGAAGGAAACCATATATGGTATCACTGTGCGTTTATACATACAAATTTATATTTTATTTTCCAGAAAGGCTTTTCCCTATCCGAAGCGATTTATATGATTTGGGGGACAATGACATAGCAAATCAAGTCGATGAAATGTTCGTTGAGCTTCCTGAACCCAATATTGATACTGATGAAGATTCCGCAGCTGAGGACAATGGTGGTATGCTTCATACATGCAACTGACAAATAATGATCGATTGGGTAGCAATTACGAAGATGTCTCTTTGGCTAACCTCAATCGATATCACCGTATACATAGCAATCGATATTCACTAGGATATTGGTTATTTCGATGACCAATCGAAATTTAATTTTTAATTTAACTATTACCAATCTGTTGCTTAACCGGTATGGTTTCCGTAAACTGGCCATAAAAAACTCATGCACCACTTTTGCAATGATTTTTTTTATGTTTGCTGTGAGTACTAACATTCGAAAAACATTTCATTCCGTTACTCGATTGGCCAGGTTTTCTGCTGTCCCCTCGTGAACTACTATGTCATTATAGAAATACGCTCTCAAAATTTTAGCTCTTTGGGTCCAGCGGTTTGGTCTAGGCGTTGATCGGCAGTCAGTGAATCAGTCAGTCAGGACATGTAATTGAATATGTATACAAAGATAAATATTTACTTACGAATCGAGGTTTATATCGCCAAAAAAGTTTAACTTCTGTCACGTGTACTGAGTTGCACGCGCTTTTTTTTAATGCCACGTTCATATTAGCTCGCTTTCGTTGTCTGTCGTCCGTTCGGTAAAAATCTTGGAATCGATTTTAAATTAACTTTCCGATGAACTAGAGACTTGAAACTCCAGACATAGCTCAGAACTGGATGACAATGCAATATTAACTCACTTCTCGACTGTATGTTTGTTTGTCTGTAATAATAATAGTAAGGGGCAAAATCGATTTTAAACTAACTTCCCGATGAGCTAGAGACTTGAAACTTCATTCATAGCTCAGAACTGTTGTTTATTTGTCTATAGTAATAATAATAATAGTAAGGAGCAATCGATTCTAAACTTACTGAAATAAACCTGAAATTTGCCACATGTCTTTGTCAAATCTCATCAAAATGTTTGAAATCGATTGCAAAATTTCACACACACCTAAAAGCAGAAAATAATTTTTTACTAGAGTTTTTTTTCAATATACCACGTTTGTAAAACGTTCTTTAAAGTATAATTTAATTTATCCTAGCCCCATACAAATTTAAAACCACATACAAATTCCAAACCATATACAGATTGTCCTGAAAATGTCTGATTGTGAATTTTTAATAGCTATAAAAATACTTGTAAGAATTAAAACGAAAAATGAAACATGTGGCGCATGCAATAAATAATTGTGAAGAGTGTAGGTAGTAGCTGGCCCTGGGAAAATTCACACAATATTTCATATCATTTGCAGTGCAATAAAATTGGTTGTAGTGGTAGTGACTAAGGTGAAGTATTCATGCATCATTTATATATTTCAGGCGCCTCACGTTTTTCGTTTGAAATTTTACAAGTATTTTCATGGCTCTTTCAGATTCATAATCACAAATTTTCAGTACAATCTCTAATTTTTGTCGAATGACCTCATTGAATATAGTTTTTGTATTATGATTGAGACATGAAGTACTCCAACACCAATTATTGTTGCGTCAATTTTAGTTCTGTTATTATTCACGAGAACTATACACTTGTTCCCTCTGGGTACGAATTCTCCTTGATAAAAATAATGCGAAAATTGGTTTATGGTTAATGAGAGTACAAACTATCCCACTCACTTTTCCAGCTTTCAAGTATATTTGCTTTCAAGTATATTTGATTCAATACTTACGAGCAACAACAATAACAGCTATAGCTGCACAAGCAATAGCCAAACTCCAGCAGAGAGTTTTAAAATCTTCTCCAACATCCTCAAGATTAACGTGGTTTTTCACCAATAAGGGTGGGGAAACGAATCCCATAGCACTTCCAAGGAGGATTCCACTGACAGCAAGAGAACATGCTGTAGAAATCTGAAAAGTGATTGTAATAATTTTATTTACATATTTTTACGAAAATAAGTGTGGTACGCCCCTGCATTGTTTATCATAAGCCCAGATGATTTAGGAAATGAAATTCTCAGGAATTCTAGACTTGTCCTTTGACTATGAAACCAGCCGCTCGCCGCTTGGCAGTTGATTTTGATTTAGTGGAGCACGATTCACGGTTCATTTCAGTAGTGAACTGTGATTCAGTATTTTATTGTCAGAGTGCATTATTGTGTTATCCAAGCGAGCACAAAAATATCTCAGAGATGTTAAAAGTACGAGATTTTCTGTTCATACATGAATATAACTTCAATAGAACAGCCAATATCTGCCGCAGGTGGCGATTTTCAGGATGACCCTGGTATATCACAAAAATAACTTGTCCAAAGTTTTTTTAATAAAAACAACAGAACATTCCCAAAACGTTTTGTGCACATTAAATCGCTGTGGGTAAAACAATTTCAGAGATCGCTTGGTATATATATATATATATATATAAAATCAAATGAAATAAATGTATAGTATGTATGTATGTATAGTATTCCTTGCCTTAACTGTGATAAAATATATATCGGGCAGACCGGTAGAAATTTAACAGGCCGCATAGCATCTCATAAGAGCGATTGTAAAATTAAAACACACACAGTTGTGCATTAGCTGAACATAATATAAATTCTAATCATTTTAGTAATTTCAAGAACCCTTCCATTTTAGCAGTAGAGAATAACTACCACAAAAGGAATTTCCTTGAAATGGTTTTCATAAAAAATGAACCGAATAGCATGAATAAACGATCTGATATTCCCAACCTAAGTGTCATTTACAATTATTTGTTGAAACTTGATTCTAACTGAAGTTTTGAAAGATAAAAAACTGCTTAGTATTTCTTGATTTTTCCTCTCATTTATCAATTTTTGTCATATAGATTGGTACTATTCCTTTTGTTTTGTGGACAAAACACATGTTTCTCCCATGACATTTTGACTTTGACATATGACACTTGACACTTCATGTCATGCATTACCTGTCATCCACCATTTTCCTTTTTCAGTCATGCTTCAACCATGTGGTAATTTTGTACTAAATTAAGTTTCTTAAACAATATGTGCGTTTGCAATTGTTTAATTTTTATATATATTACCAGTAGTGTTTCATAGTGATATGATTTTGAAAATTTCCTCAATCACAAAATGGTGATTAGATCGCTGTTCTTCACTTAACCTCACCTTAGTAAGTTCTATAGATTTGTTTAAAATCGTATTTCACAATTGTGTTTTCCTTTTTTCACAGCTGTCTCGATAATGAAAATAAACATTTTCGATAGCTTGACAAAATAAGAAAGAGTTTTTCTTTTTTCACTGGCCATTAAATTTGACTGCAACCTCAAGGAATATCCTTTCTACTAAGTTTATTTCAAATTCATAGTTATTTTCAACTAGTCCAGTCACGAGACTACCCTTCTTCAACTATATATATATATATATATATATATATATATATATATATATATATATATATATATATATATATAAGTGCTACCACATGATAATGAACGGTTCTTATAACGAAGTGGCTTATTTTCACTTGAACGCCAACTCAGAAATAAAAAATATTTGCGTTTCAGAGTGGCGTAGTTTGTCAGATTGTATATTACAAATATAATTTTTTTATCAAGAACGGCAACAAAAAGGGCCCTTCCGGGCCTCTTCCGGGCTTTTGCAGATTTTGCACCTTGGTGCTCACTTTGTCACAAACCCGGTTTTCCTAAGTCTTTCGGCTGACTGAAGGTCAACCGAGAGCAATTAGAGTTATTGAGGATCTCCGATTGCTCTCCTCAATACGTTTTGAGCCTCAATCCAAAGATTTTTTCTGTGGCGTATCCTTGGCTTCCAGGTCGGTATGCCACCAAGATTTCGTTGTGACGCATTTCTGCCTTTTCGACTGCCCTCAGTGCATGGTGGTGTTATCGGCAGACATTGAAGCCACTCAGCCTGCTCTGTTGTGCGAGCTGTAGAAATGAGGATTTGTGACCGCCTTTTTTCCTGATTCGATAATTTTATCCAGGAGAATCTCCCTTACGGACTCCATCTGTTTGGTTGTTAGGAGGAACTCTCGATAGCTCTTTGGCAGAATGCCGACCCTTTAGCCTCCAGTTACTCAACTGAACGTTGTTTGGTAGGCATTGAGGCACTGCTGCCGGTTTCTGCTCCTGTGACTCTTTTTTTCGGATGATCTTGCTCTCAATGTTTCTTTATGTTGCCAATGAGAAAATTGTTGTGTAGTAAAAGATTCCATAATACCAAGGCGATAGTGGCTGAATTTTAACGAAAATAAGAGTCATCTGGTTGTTTCAGAAAGTGGATTCCAAGAATGTATTGAAATTATAGAGGAAAAATAGTTTTTTTGTAACGAGAATATTTCAGAACATATGTGACCGTTATGTAAGAAATTGGAACATCAGCACAAATTTTGCATTGTCTTTTCAGAGCTTATAATATAACCGAAGTATACGTGAAGTTCACAAAAAAAAATATACATTATTTCTTATGGAAATGATATCGATATGTTCTGGCTTTCTACTGTTTCATTTCATATGAACACATAAAAATCCTCTGAAAAATTGGTAGGTTCTCGGATGTCTCTCATTGGAACTTCCAACAAATGTCATAAAAAATACATACATTAATGGAAAAAAAAATTAATGAATAATTTTGTATGTGAAAGTATCATTTTTTATTTTATTTTATTCTTGAAAATGATCCAAAAAATAAAACAATCGCAGTTGAACTTTTGAATTGAAAACTCTGTGAGCCTACGTGGGGTGCTATTCTTGATATATTCTTCAATATTTGTAATACACAATCTGACAAACTTCGCCACTCTGAAACGCAAATATTCTTTATTTCTGAGGTGGCGTTCAAGTGAATATAAGCAACTTCGTTATAAGAACCGTTCATTATTATGTGGTGAAACTCTATATATATATATATATATATTGTAATGGATTTGTAAGATTATTTATTGTTGTTATGATTTGATATGATAATTATTTTCGCTGGGATGTTAAGATATATGAATTGTTTTTTATTTTATCCACAAATATTTTCTCTACCTTCCTTTGCTTTTTTTAAAAAAATTATGTTGGCCTTTTTCCTTTGTACCAATTGTTCTGATATGATAATAGCTAATTGTTAATTTTGCCTTTCGTTGGGAGACAATTGTTATGTTATATCAATTACTAATTTTGCCAAATTGTTATGAAATAATGATTGTTATTTTGCCCTTACTTTGGATGTCAATTTGTTATGATTGGGTAGAATATAATAATTTCTATTTATATTTATATGTTTTGTAAAATTATTTCTTCCACCCAATACCATAACAATTTTATTGAATATATGTGAAATTTTTATTATTTTTACTCTTTGTACTTCCTTTTCTTACCACGACTAAACTCAGTTGGAACTCCTTCGCCTCAGGAGTCGATACTGGCAACAGAGCCACTGCCTGTCTTGATGTCATTCGAACTATTTCAGTTCATTGTTTATCGGTGAGATATTAGCATATCATTGTGGAAAGTAAACCAGAAATTATCAAAAACAATTATTTCCTTTATTCAGGAAAACTTATATTAACCTGGCCTGCGATAGATAACTTATAACTATGAGCAATTGACAAATTTCATAAAATAATGAAAAACAGTGATGGATATTGTAAATATAACCTCACTTTTTTTTTGAGTTGGAAGAATTCTTTTATAGTTCAATACCAAATTATACCAAAGTGATTCAGTTTGTGATGTGCACTAAAAGAGCTTATACCTGGAGCTGGAATCTCGCTGATGCATTACCTGGCCATAATCTGAATTACTGTTTCATCCACTTCTCTCAGGAACTCTCCATTGCAAAGGAACCATCCAAAATCCCCGCAATCAGCTCGGACAAGTGGAGGACAAAAACGGTAATCTTCTTTTATCCTTATTTATTTCGTGTCGAAATTATCCATTGGTTGAATTGGTTTGTTATTGTAGGAAAAACTACCTTATTCTTAGTGGAAATCCTCTATTTCTTTTCTCTCAAATATTGTACGTGGCTTCTGTTTAAAACAATTTTCAATCTCCCTCGCTTTTTTTTTCACCTCGATACCATTTCTGTTTTGTCTTTTTATTTGAATTTTCAAAAATCGCGCACTTTTTTGTCGCAGTTTCACTAATTTGGTGTTATTTGAGAACCTATCAACTAACATATTTTACATTTCTTATAAACTAAATACAATATTTGATCATAATTATCTTTGACGTTTCTGTGTTCTTACTTTTCCACAATTTCAAATCTTTTATCTAACCATCTCTGTTCCCTGATTGGCTATTGTCATCAAGAAGTTTCTTGATCTCCCATTGGCTATTTTAGTTAGACGCAATTTCATATACTGTATGTTTCAACCTTATAATTTTGTTGATCACATTTAATCCAAAATAATTTTGTAAATCTAGACTTTTTGTATTTAAAAAAATCATGTGTTGTAATCATTTTTGAAAATTGCATTATAGTATATAAATTTCGAAAATAAAAAAAAATATATTTTTATTTAGTTCCATTAATTATAGCAGGCTATTGCGTAAAACAATAATACTAAGTCACATTATGTCCAGAAACCGGTTGCCGTAGAGGAATTTATGATTTTTCTTTCAAAAATATAAGATTCAATCCCCAAACGCAGGTAATTTTTTATTGATGTTATATTAAGGCCCGGTATTTTCACCTCCGCTCATACTAGAAATAAATCAACCAATATGCATATTCTTAGAGCGTTTTCACACACACCGGCAAAACCGGTGCCGGTGCCGTGCCGGTGCTGGTACCGGTTCCGGACCGGACAACAGCGTATTTCACACAGCCCGGCATATCGGTGCCGTTATCTGTGTTAGTATACGTTGAACAGTGCAGGAATAAAGATTTGTGCTGTTACTGCTCTCAACAGACGTTATCTTCTAGGGTTATTGTATCTTAGGAGAAAATTCCGAAAAAGCAAATATAAAAGACAACACTGGGTACATCCCCTGTTGACTGTGAGATACTTAGAAGGTTCCTTTTACACGCTCTATGAAAAACTAAGGGAGGATAACTTCAAATTCTTCAATTACTTCAGAATGAGTACAGATACATTTGATTTTCTGGTGGAAAGACTAGACAATAACATTAAGCATCAGGATACTCCAATGAGAGCATGTATCCCTCCGTACAAATGTACGATCAAATATAAAATACTCTGTCGCTATGGAGACAACAACGATACTAAGCGATATAAACAAAATACGCATCAAAATACTCTCCGTTACCGACATGTCAGAACAGGTGTGTGTGGACAAACGTACATGAGAAATCACAGCAACCGACAAATCCGTCTTCCGATTGTCGAGATCCCCGCCGGCTGCATAAATCAGAATCGGCGGCCGTACCGGCAAATAGGTCGGACCGGGCTATGTGTGAAAATTATGATTTGATTACATTGCATTCGGTGCCGGCACCGTCACCGGCACCGGTTTTGCCGGTGTGTGTGAAAACGCTCTTACTGTTGGTTAATTTATTCCTAGTATAACCGGAGGTGAAAATACCGGGCCTAAATGTTTAGACACCATAGTTTCTGAAAATTATTCTATTTGTTACATAATATTGTAGAATCGATGCCGTACATTTTGCAATGATCTTGGATTAAGTAGGAGTTTGCGTGCGGGGCTTCTCATCCCGGAAAATATGTACGGCATTGCTAAAAATTGACTCTACGTGGTTATAACAATCTAAATATACAAACGCCGTACAGTGGTGAGTCACCTATATTGGGGGTAAACATTTGCGGAAAATATTTG
The DNA here is from genome assembly GCA_018342105.1 of Gonioctena quinquepunctata. NCBI lineage: Eukaryota > Metazoa > Arthropoda > Insecta > Coleoptera > Chrysomelidae > Gonioctena > Gonioctena quinquepunctata. The sequence goes on from JAFIRS010005619.1 coordinate 45,159, forward strand.
TTTTCCTGGCTTTCAGTACCGTTATTTTTGTACGGCAGTAGGTCCTTCTTGATTATTTTTCAATGATCTATCAACTTGAGAAATGCCGTTCAAGTATATTTTGTCAAAATATCTCTTCCCTCGATGGAAAGTTTCTTTTACCCGCGTACTCATCTGCACCGCTCACAACTAACGGCACAGTGCCTGGAGGAGTTGATTCGTATGGTACTATAATTCTGAATAAAATTAATGCTGGGTCACATGACCCCCCCAAAATTGGCCTAGGCTTGTGGTCCATCAGAATATTTGGTTCATTTTGGAATTCATCGTTCGAAAAAATATTCCATTTCACCCAGATTTGCTCCCAAATCAGGGTCAAAATTTGCTCTCCAAAATTTCGAACGCGAAATTTACCTGCTGGTACTTGAATGTAGATATATTCTCACCTCATTTGCTTTAAACCAAGTAACCGCAATCGTCGGTGGAACACTCCAGATGAAAAGTTGAGATACAGCGGTAATCGATTGCCCAATTAAAACTACGAAGAATTGTTTTTGACCAGTGGAGAAGATTTTCACAGCAGCTCCTAAGGTAGTGAGGACAGCTCCCAACAGACCAGCAACTCTCATTCCCTGAAAATCTGAGAGTTCATACCAAAGTTTAACTTATAATGAATTTATCGATGAGATGAAATTTAATCATTAGTATTATTTTCAAGTGATATTTGTTCCATACAACACAATGTAACGATTTGCATCCCAATTTCACGTTCAAATAACAATATTTACATTGTGAATATAAGATAAAAAGCTTAACGTAATAATATAAAAACAAATAAGATGAAAATAACTTGATCAATTCGTGAGTAATTTTTTCATAAGACATTTTCAACTCAATCTTTTTGAACACAATTGTTTTGAACAAATTTGGCAGCAAGTTTAAAGTAAACACCAGCCCGTATATTTTTCATGAAACATATAATTTAAGTTCATTTTGATATAGTTCATGTTGACATCGTGTATAGTACTGGCGTATTTCAAATTCTGTATTTTTTTACATTTTGGTGGTATATTAATCGATATTTTGAGAAGATACTTGTAATGGTCTATTTTCAAAAATAATTTTCTACAGGATTGGGCTTTATATTGACAATTTCCCTCATCATATTTGAACCAATCAAACGACTTGAAATTTCTCGAATACAACCAATTCAATTAGTTTCATAGTGATAAATGTCTTCTCGGGGTTTTACACTGATAAATGCTTTCCCATAAATTCATAAATTCACAGAGGCTCCCGTCAACACACTCAATTTCTATAAGGAGACAGGTCAAACAAAAAAGATTATATATGGGATTTTGAGCTCACTACATAAAATGATTTTATATTGAAAATTCAAATATACCTTTTATACTGCCGTATGAATCACGGGTGTCAAGTGAGGTGGTAATAGTTCAGAAAGAGCATACCACGCAGGCGTTTCGAATCCCGTTATTGTAGCTTTCTTTCATTCCCGGACAAAAAATATTTCAATTTATGTTGAAATATATATATATATATATATACTTAATATTTATATATATATATAATTTTAAAATTTTTTTTAATTTTTTTTTTAAAAATTTTTTGCACCGCGTTGGGCGCTAAATTATTATATATCAATAATTGTAAAATAAAATATGTTGATAATTTTAAGTTACTTTGGGAATGATTGATATATAATATGTGATAGATAAATGTTTGTGCCCTGTATATATTTTTATATGTAATAATAATTGCTAGCTAACGTCACTGTTCTCTCGTCACGCTGCTGCCAATTGTTATCACTTTCCTTACCACAGCTAAACTCAGTTGGTACGCCTCTTGTCTCAGATAGCCGGTTCAGGCAATTGAGCCACTAGCCACTGCTTGATATGTCAAATTTCAATTTATTCAATGGTTATAAATACGATTGCTGATAATTGTGGAAAAGAAACGAGATAGTATCAAAAAGCAATTATTTCCTTTATTCAGGAAAACTTAACTCTACCTGGCCTACGAAAGATAACTTATTCTATGGTCAATATACAAATTTTCATGGATAATAATGAGAAAAGGTCGTGGATAAATAGACACAACCTCACTTCTACCTTGAACGTGAAAATTGCTTTAATAGTTCAAAATCAAATGAAATAAAGTTCTTCTGATGGGATATGGGTTATTAATGAAATTGTTCAGTTCGTGATGTGCACTAGGAAAGTTTATACCTGTCTGGAACTGTCGCTGTTCAATACACACTCAGCATTTGGATCCCCTTTCACTCCGCTGCTCTCAAAAATTCCAATACCACAGGAATAACCATACAAATCTAAAAAATCAGCTTAGGAATACATACAAGATAATGTAGTTTGCTGCTTATAATTATTGAAATTATTCAATTTTTCTTCTCCTCCTAACAAAACGTGGCATTCGTTTTCAAATTATTTTTTTATCTCCTTGTGGCTTTGTTTGTTGTCACCTGGATACCATTTTTGTTCCTTCCCTCTGATTCGAATTTTTGAATTCGCGCACTAAATTGTCACATTTTCACTGTTTGGGTTTATTTGTCATAACTTATACATAAAACTATTTTTCCATTCTTATTAACTTTGTACAAATTTGATTAATAAATGTCTCTGACACTTTCCCGTTCTTATTCTCTCACAATTTCAAATCCTACATGTGACCATACTGTTCCCTGATTGGCTATTGTCATCAAGAAGTTTGCTGTTCTACCATTGGCTACTTTTAGTTAGCCACAATTTAATATACTGTATGTTTTAAGTTTATAATTTTGTTGATCACATTTTATTCAGGAAAATTTTGTAAATCTAGACTTTTTGTTGTCTTTTGAAGAATTATGGGTTGTAATCATTCTGACAGTGTATGAAATTGATTGTGTTATATTATTTGGATATTTTTATCTATTCATAGGCTTATAAAGGAAATAGAATTTCAAAAATTATGTAAAAACAATCTCTTGAAACTAATAGCTATTAAGTAATTATTCTTTTTGTGGGTTTTTTCCTTTTAAAATATATAACTGGTATTTCATAACATAACAATATATATACTAGCTGACCCGACAGACGTTGTCCTGTCCAAATTTCTATGTTCCCTAAAATATTTTTCCCGAAAACTCTCGTCCGCGTAGAATTTCTTTTTTTTTAATGTTTTCCTTTATGTTGTTCCATCTAGACTAGCTTTTGACTCCTTCCGCTTCCTGTTGTCCCGTTATCCCGTTTTCCTGTTATCCCGTTTCTTCTTTATCCCGTTATCCCGTTTTCCCGTTATCCCCTTATCCTGTCATCCCATTATCCCGTTTATTTGTTATCCCGTTATTCCCGTTATCCCGTTATCACATTTTCCTGTTATCCCGTTTTTTCTTTATCCCGTTATCCCCTTATCCTGTCATCCCGTTATCCCGTTTTTTCGTTATCCCGTATTCCCGTTTTCCTGTTATCCCTTTTTCATTATCCCGTTTTCCCTTTTCTCCCTGTATCCCGTTTTCCCTTATCCCTTATTCCCGTTATCCCGTTATCCCCGTTTTCGTTTCCGTTTTTTTTATCCCGTTTTCTTGTTATCCCGTTATTCCGTTTTCCTTTATATCCTTTATCCTTTTATCTTGTTATCCCCGTTTTTCCGTTTTCCCGTTTTTTCGTTATCCCGTTATTCCTGTTATCCCGTTATCCCGTTTTCCTGTTATCCCGTTTTTTCTTTATCTTGTTATCCCGTTTTAATTTATCGTACTACAATTATTATATTCGATTGCCATCTTGCAACCCTATTGCGGATCTGTGGATAAAATAAAATAAAATAAAAATCGCGATGGAAAACTAGGGGTTGATCGTAGAGGGGTGAAAATTTAGGTTTGTATGTATTTTTGAATGCTGTTTCATAAAAAAATAAAAACAACAAATTTTATCTGAAAAAAAAAAAAAAATTAAGGGGTGGACCACCCTCAACATTTGGGGGGATGAAAAATAGATGTTGTCCGATTCGCAGACCTAACCGATATGCACACGAAATTTCATGAGAATCGGTCAAGCCATTTCGGAGGAGTTTAATTACAAACACCGTTTCACGAGAATTTTATATATTAGATATATATTTTCTCCAGTTTCTCAGAATAAAGGTAATTATCAGTCAATAATAGCTTTATTCAAAAAGACGTTTCGGCATTTGTATTCGTCATCTTCAGGTTAAAACTAAAACAATTCCAAACATTTAAAATAACAACATATAGTGAACATAATTGCCATTATTAATAGAGTATTTATAAATGATTGGTATAAGAACTGTAGTTATTAAAAACTTTTAACTTACGAAGTAATCAGATGTTTTATTGATGTATGATTATCCTCTTGCTGCTCGTTCGAACGGTCTTGAAGATATGTGGAATATTTGTAGTGTGTGTGTATTGTGGTGTGTTGAGAAGTTGGTTTTTATTTTCCTTTTTTTTTTCTTCCCCGGTTTTTATTAGATTTTAAAAAAGGTGATTGTATATTTGGCTAAGGTTTTTGTTGTAACTCCTATTGTTGGTACTGTTTTTATCTTTTTTATGTGTATCATTTCGAGGAATGTTCTTACTTTTGGATTATTTTCTTTGGCTAGAATTTCTACATTTTCAGTGTTGAACTTATGATGCTTTTCTTTTTAGTGTTTTGATAAAGCTGTTACGTCTGTTTTTGAGTTATGTGTGGGCTTGCATTCTTTTTTGTAAATATTGCCTGTTTGACTTTTATACGTACTTGGACAGTCTTTGCATGGTATTCTGTATATTCTGGGTTTGTTTGTTTTTAGGAATTTTGGGTTTCAATTTTAAATATATAATGTTATTTGTGTTTTTCAATCGAAGTGATTATGTTGTATTTTTCCATAGATTTTATTGATTTTGTTTGAACATTTTTTTGTGTATGGTAGAGATAGGTATGTTGTTGTCTTCTTTATGTTACTGTTATTATTATAAATTGCATGAATTAGTCTTTCTATGACTTTTTCAAAGAGGTGGCTCGTTTAGTCATTTTCTATTAATATTTTTTCTCTTATCTATGTTTTTTCCCTAAATTTCGGGTGTGCTAGTTCAATGGCTCGGTCTGTTAAATTTTGGATGACATTTTTTTTTGTGAATCAATGGTGCATTTGATACAGAATTTGTGTAGCGATGTGATGCGTGTGGTTTGGTGTACCAGTTGGTGTGAATTTTTCTTGAGTTGTCATATTCCACTCTTCTGTCGAGAAAGTTAATTTGTTTGTTGTTTTCTTTTTCAATTCTGAATTTCAGTCTATGGTGATAGTTGTTGAATTTTTCTAGAATTTCACTAATTTTGTCAATTTGGACACATGTTAGACAATCATCTACATATCTTTCGAGAAATACTGGTTTGAATGATAGTGAGTCAATCACTTTTTCTTTGATGTAGGTATCCATTACATGCAATCAGCAACTTATGGCTTATCAAAATTTCTTTCAGAAATATTCACAAGAATTATTGGAAATAATGAATACTACGTAAAAAACTCATGGAAATTTGTGGAATTCATTCGAAATATAACAATCCCAAAAAAAACATATAATTATTTCTCTCGACATAGTATCTCTGTACACCAACATAGACAAAAAATTGGCAATGAATATAATAAGGGAAAAATGGGACAAAATTCGAAGTCACACAACATTGATTTCAGAGGAATTTCTGAGAGGAATGGAACTCTGCTTAACATACCACATACCAATTTTGAATCAAATAGGACCATAATCACAAAACTTGTCCGCCATCTTGAAGCCGCCATCTTGAATTTATGAATTTTGACGAAAAAATCATAATCTCCGACCCCGAAAACTCTTACATACCAATTTTGAATCAAATCGGACAATAATTACAAATCTCATCCACCATTTTGTTTTTTCTCTAACAATAATTTCATAATGCATTGTTACCGTGTTCCAAAAATGGATTACAAATTTTGAACCGGAAAGAATGACAGAACGAACGAATGATGACATACGAACGAAGCAAGTTAAATAAAAGCTTGTAAAAATAACAAGCATCACTATTTATTCAGTGTTCTGAATGATAATAATAATGTGCTACATAAAAATTATAGAAGTTGGCCTCAGGATTTGTTACAAACTGAACCTAATTAAATCAAATTTAAATTGGATACAGAATTATGAAAATAAAATAATAGATGACAAACACGCTAACATTAAGTTATAAACAGATTTTCTCGAAAGCTTTTTGAACTGATTTAAATTATCACAGTTTTTAATAGTCACAGGCAGTTTATTAGGCTAAATTATTGATTTTTATCTAATCCAATTGTACAAAGTCTTTGGATTTAATATCTTGATATCAATTGAATGTATACCTGACTCATCCCAATTCCCTTACGCTAATATACAATAGAAAGAAATTTGAATAACTTTCCGAATGATGAAGAATTCAAACATTTTTTGTTATGATTATCATTTCGATAATTACTCGCCCAAAATTGTGATCGTCTGTGATGGGGATTATAAAAACAAATGTCAGTAAACTATCTGGAAAAGGAGATTATTAAAGGATTTGAAGGGATTTTCACCATTAACATTTTTTTGGTAGGTCTATTGGGTGAGATGAGAAACGGCCCGAAAGTTAATAATAATATTTTTTTGCATGTTGCGACCGTTTGTTTATATCACCCTGGGCTTGGAACCAGCGGCTGTTATCACTAAGCGATCTAGTATCATTTCTAAATAATTACCAATTAAATAAAATTTTAATTATGATTGAAATTTTAAAAATAAAATAAAATATGACAAACACGATAACAATTTTAGTATTTGAGAGAGAGAGAGAGAGAAACAAAAACAAGAAAATCCAATATGAGTGGAAAATTGAAAGCATTTCTATCCTGTCATAAGGACAATCTTCCGAATCAGACGAATAATTCAGGTTTATGATAAGGGGTTGAATGAAAGGCAAAAGGGAATATTCACATTCTTTTGAAATCACATGTGAAATGCAATTTGCCAATTCCTCACGTTTTCTACTACTCCGCTTAGATTTGGACATCGATTGGAGTTTCTCAATTGGTTTTTTATCAATGTCCAAGCTAATTCTATGGGGTTGAGAACACGATGATGAGGTAACCACAGCAGTGTATGACCAGAATTTTTACAAAGCTCTTCAATGACATATTCTTTTTCGAAATTTTGATTTTCAATAAGTTGTTGTTCATGACCATTTGGCATTATCCATCACAATAACGGAATTTGGTGGTATATTTGGTAACAATTGTTCTCATGACAATCTGTTGAACATTTTTTATTTGTTTAGCTGACAACAACGCGTTTGGTACAACACTATTTTCACTGCGTGTACAATAATTATCCGTTTTCTCTAGATTATGGTGCTTAAACAACAGTATTTTGAGTTACCTACCCATCATTAATGGAATGTATTGAATGGAAGCGAGTTTATACCGTGGATATACAGTAATCAGCAAGATAAAAAGAAGACAACTTTAGTAGGAGATTTAAGCCGGTTCTGGCTCTCCCCCCACCACTATGACGTCACG
>JAFIRS010005620.1:0-52674 GCA_018342105.1 Gonioctena quinquepunctata
AAATTGTACCAAATTCATATTCGTCATCAATCGTCATTGTCAACAATAAGTTGGTTTCAAAAAGAATTCAAAGTCCAGATTACGTAGTCCACGGAACGAGGGAGCGGAATAATAATTGCAGCAGTGTGTTTTATTTTTGGATGCCATTCCCTATCCTTTCGCTGCATGCTGGTGATTAGCCATGATAGCCGAGCTGGTATTGGGTTCCCCCAGTGCAAAGGTTGTTTTTTAAAGGTTTAAAGGGGTTTCCCATTCCACGCTTTTTGGGATAACCCAACCTCGAGGACGTCCCCGGAAAGGCGGGCCCACGTGTACGGTGTTAGGAAAAACGGGGAGATAGGCGCGATATTCTGTTTTGAAACAGTGTTACGTGGGGTTTTAGGGACTCGCCCGGCTTCCACAGGTCCGCTTCCGAATGAAGTACTGCGGGGTCCTGGGCTGAGCTTATCTTTATGAATTTCAGATTTCCGAGGGGGCCCCGTGATCGGATAAAAAACCCAGGGCGTCCCGTCAGAACGGGGGTTTCGACGGGGGAGCAGTGTAATAAAAAATAAATCAGGCCATTTCCCAAAAGTAAAGGTTACTTTTTGTAGCATATAAAAAGATCTTTCTAGAGTCGTAAAATCATTTATATAGTAATATTTAAATATTGTTCTATTTTGAGGAAAGACTGAAGTTTGGAGTTCATTCTATTTTATTAGGCAAGAACCATTTCCGTCCTTTTGACTTGTAATCGGAAATTGTCTGATTCACGAAATTTGCCGTTTATTACTTTTTACCTCCCTTACTATAAATTTTATCGGATAGCTTGGAGCTCGCATCGTACATTCGTTTGTACCACCCCCCTCTGAGATCGAGCTGGCCGGAGGTTGAATTTCGGTAAAACGTTTACTACAATATTTTTTTTCAACGATGCTCCTCCGAACTAGACAGACTCCAGTTTTTGTTACATCGCCTCTGAGCGCGAAGCCTTCCCATTGGCTCCCGCGAGCGATCTGGGCGTATCCCTAGAATCAAACAGAACCGTGGAGCACATTTAAAAAAAACAGGGCCGTTTCCTCGTCATTCCAATCTTGAATTTACAAAAAAACGCTATCGAAAATCCAACCCAACGTAAAATACAATCATATCGATCAGAAACTAAGGGTGATATATGAGACAACTGTACAAGTAAAAAAAGATGCCTTTTAAAAAATTGATTGAAGTTCATCTCGGTTCACCGACCGATCTGACCAAAATTTGTGGCCCATGACCGGTTTAAAGCAAGGGGTGGGTAGGTATAAAACCCAAAAATCGAAGCCCTGTCGGGGGGCACTTTTTCTTTTTTTTTTCATACCTTTTCCAAATAAAATTACACCTGTATTGGGAAGGCGAAGTACTCTTTAAAAACAGTAAGTTTGTTAAAGCCATTCAGATATGGAACTGAGTTTAGTGAACTTTAAACCGTTGGCATATTCATTCTGGAAATACTATATATTCATTCGGGGAAATACTATATTTCAAACTGAAAAACTTGTACTTTACTGGGAAATTGTTTAAAATTGCACTCAAGAAAAGGGGGGTGGGACCCCAAAAGGTTGGAACGTCTCATTATATAAACATTTTTAATTTTAGGAAAATTCTCCCCAACAACCTTGGAAGAAACAGGCCAGATCCAAAGAAAATTTTTTCATTTAATTCAACTTCTTCCTTTTTTTTTGTTGAGTTGAAACGTAAATGGTCAAGCTTACCCTTACAAATTGAAGGGAAACCCCCGTTCAGACAGTTAAGGAACGGTAATAAACCCGCAATTTTGGAAAGGGGCTTTTTAAAAAAAAGGAACCTTTTTGAGAAGCGGTTTGGGCGGGAAAAAAAAGGGGGAAGAATACATGAAAAAAAAAATTATCCCAGATTTACAAATTCGGCGAAAAAAAAAAAATTAAACCCTAATTGGGGGAATGGGAAAAAATCAGAAAGGCTGTACAAATTTTTTTTTTTTGGAGATTTAACCCTCGAAAAACATCCCCCATATTTTTTAATTTCCGTTCGACATGTATGGGGTTTTTGTTTGGGGTTAAATTTTTCTGTATGAAAGAAAATTCAGGACTTCCATTGTCTAAAAAGGGGAAAATTCTATGCGAACGTAAAAGAAATTACTGTGAAATTAAGGGCGAAAAAAAAATGCAAAAAAAATTAAACTAATTTTTAAAAAAAAAATAAGCTCCCCTATTAATGGAAGTGTTCTCTTGGGAAAATAATTGTACATTTTGGCTAATATCCTTTTTGTTTTTTTTTTATTGACGAATCCCCCAAAGGAAAAAAAAGAAAAATTCAAATTAACAAAATATTACCGAAAAAATTAAATTATCAAAGGTTCTTTTATAATTCCCCCCCTTCGACCAACAAATTTTTTTTTGAGCATTTGTGCTTAAATACCCCGGACTTCCCCCACCACCGGAAGGTTCATTCTATCTATAGTTTTTCAAACGCGTTCCGGGGCCCAACTTTTTTTAAAACCCCATTCCTTTAAAGGGTATAGGAACGACTTTTCCCAAACCCCAAACTTCTTTTACCACTTCCTGTTCTTATGATTATCTTGAAAAAATTTTTTCCGCGGGGTTTTTTCCGGGGGTCCCCACCCAAGAAAAATTCCCCGAACACCCCTTTTTTTAAACTGTTTTTTAAAAACACAAATTTTTAAAAAAATAGTTTGATCAGTAACCCCCTCGCTTAATTTTACTAGATCTCATGACACCTTTGCAATTTAAGGAAAAAATTTTTTCTTGAACAAAAAATTTCTGCATCATTACCACCGGGAAAAATTAAAATAAGCCCAAAGGCCCAAGCACGGGGAAACACAAAAAAAAAATTTTCGCAGTTTTTCCATTTCTTATCATTTCGCTTCTTTTTTGTACGGGTGTTCTAAAAATCTTCGAACAATTCTGCTACAGGTTTAAAATTAATAATATCGCCTGTTGACAAAAAATTTCCCAGTTCAAAAATTTAAGTAAAAAAGCGGTTCTGGGATCAATACGGTAAAAATTTTCATATAAATCGACTCCAAAAACTTTTAAAATTTTCCTGTTTTTGGGAAGATGAAAAGGGAATTTTGGGCGAAAAACTGTGGTTTTGTTGGAAATCTTTTAAAAAAATCCCAAAAACAAAAGGTTTTTTTTTTTTTTGGGCCTCCCCCTTTTTTCCCCCATCATCTGATGAAAACAGAACGGAATTATTTTTTCGATAATAAGTCACCTCAGAAACCAACGTCTAGCCCTGAACCCAACCGAACTATAACACCATAATTCTAAAAGTGATGTCAAAGGGAAATGTTTATTTTTTGGGGACTTTTCGGGTAAAAAGGGGTTTTTCCACCTTTTTAAAGGGGTTTTTTAAACCTTTTTTTTTCAAAGGTTTATGGAAAAATTTGCCTTAAAGGAATTTTATAAAAGGAAGTTTAATTTTTTTTTTTTGGAACGGGTTAATTTTAGATATTATTTCTTTTGGAAATATAACAAATTTTTTTAATACTAAGTATTAATTCAAAATACTTTTCCCCCGAAACCCCCGTTTTTGGGCGAAATATTTTACAAAATATTCGCGTTTTCATATACTTGTACCTTCCCGGGGGAAAATTTTAAATTAATTGGGGGCCCCTCGTGAAAATTTGGTTTAAAAACCAATTAATTGGATTTACAAAGCGTGTTCCTACTGAACAAAAAGAAAAAAAGGGCGGAAAAGGGGGGGACGCGTTTGCCCCTCAAAACGCCGCCGGTTTTTTAAATAAAAAAAAGGTTCCTACTCTAGAAATTAAACGTTTCCCTGTCGGGGTCCCTTCAAAGTCCCCGAAACGTAGTTTTGGGAAAAAGGAGTTTTTTTCAAAAGGCGATTTTCATAACACCTTTTTTCTTTTTTGTTTTCTTTTTTTTTTGCGGTTTTAGGGGGGCGAATCGTGATAAATTTGTTTTAATTTTTCTCCCAAATAAAAAAAAAATTAAAAAAAAAGGGTTTTTTTTTTTATTGCCCAAAAATCAAAAGGTGTTTGTAGGCAAACACTATCTTAAAAATTTTGTGTCAAATTTAAAAAAAATCAAAAAACAAAAAAAATCCAAATCGTTATCCCGAAAAAAAAGTTTTTATCCCGGGGGAAAAAAATTTCCCCCCGGAAAAAAAAGAAATCCCGAAACCCGGTATTGGGATCAGTCCAAAAAAAATTTGGGTTTTTTGAAAAAAAAAGGGGTTTAACCAAAATTCTTGTTTTTAACAATGTACCGGGTGTCCCATTACAATAGTCCAAAAACCAAGAAACGTAGTTTTGGTGAAAATGGAGTTTTCGTCTAAATAGGCGATTTTCATAACACTACTTGTTCGTTGTTTGTTGCATTTCTTTGTCGCAGGTTGTTAGGGAGTGCAGAAGTACGTGATAAATTTATTTTAATTCGTTTCTCCCATAAGTAAAAAATTATCGGAAATGTAGGACAGTAATGAAAATAGTTCTATATGGAATTTTTTTTTCGATTATTGACGCAACTAATGCAAAATGTAGTGTTTGTAGGCAAACACTATCTTACAAATCTTCGGTGTCAAATTTAAAAAAACATCTAAAGCGAAAACATCAAACTATCGTTATCCCAGAAAACAAAAGTAGTTATATGACCTGCAGTAAAAATAATCCCCTAGAAAAAATGAAACTCCACAAGAAGCATCCACATCGGTATTAGGAGATCAATCATCCAAATTGAATATTCCGGCAAAAAGAAAATGACAGGAAACTGTTGTTCAATATATGCCAAAGAAAATAACATACGGTTCTAAAAAAATGAATGATGAACTTTTAGGTTTATTCACACTGGACTTTCAGCCATTTAGTGTAGTGGAAGACAAGGGGTTCAGAAAATTTGTGCAAGCTTTGAACCCTTATCAGTGGCCAAATAGACACACAAAATCAAAATCATTAATTCCTGCGTTACGAGGCAAGTTTATCTACGGCGAAAGAACAAATTAGTGCAGTCCTCAAAGTGTGTATAACAACAGACTGTTGGACTTCAATAAATAATGATAGTTTCATGGGTGTTACGGCACATTACATCAATGATGATTTTGAAATGAAATCGGTTTTATTGAGCTGTGCAGTTATGGATCAGGGACATACTGGTGTGAATTTAGCCTCAAAATTATCAGAAATTGTTGCAGAATGGGGACTTGAAAAGAAAATTATTATGGGTGTGTCTGATAACGCTAGTAATAACAAATGCAATTACAGTGCAACTTAAATGGAAACATTTTGGGTGTTTGTTTGAAGGTTGTAGACGATGTGGTGACTTGATTACTATCGTTTCGGACGTCCATCGTATTTAAAAGGTTTTCACGACGTTTCGAATGCTTGTATCTGCAATCGTCTTCAGGTGAATACTGACAAGTTTAGGTGCTACTTACCAATTTATATGAATGTCGGCGCAATGTTGCGTGCAATTCCGCCATGTGCAGCGGTGCGTATAATTTCGCGCGGTGTGGTGGTGCGTGAAGTTTCGCGCCTCTGCAGCCCGCCAGAAAGAGCAATCAGGGGTTTCCATACGTTCTTGATCTCAACGCTTGGTTGACTAAAGGCGTTATTGGCTTCGATGTAGGCGGCCTCTTTGAACTTTCGTTTGAACCAATGCTCCTCTCTATGTAGAACACTTGCGTCGTCCCATAGAACTCGATGGTTTCTCCACGTTGAGTCCATTTCTTGTGCTCATCCAATCTTACTGATAACGGTATCTTTGTCTCTCCAATGTAGGAATCTCCACATTCACATGAAACTTCATAAATGCAATTCTTACTGATTTCATTTTTGTTGTCAGGTTTGGTCTTGGTCAGGTTTGGTCTTGGTCAGGAAACTCCGTAAAGTACTGCCGGATTGGAAGCAGCTCTTGATGTTGAACTTGTTTCCGATCCTTCTGATCTTCTCGGAGACACCTCTGATGTACGGAAGGCAGATCACTGTGCTTTGTTGTTGCTCTTCAGACGTCTTCGTTCTCCGGAGTTGTTTCAATACTTCTTCTAGGAGTTTCTTGGGATATCCATTCCGGTGAAGGTCCTCTCTGATGTGGTTTAATTCGGCATCTAGTGACTCCACGTCGTTGCATATGTGCGTTGCTCTCTCTACCAATGTTCTCACGATCCCTCTCTTCGTCGAACTCGGATGGTTGGAGCTGTAACTGAGATACTGCCCCGTATGTATTTTCTTTCTGTAGACTGAGGTGCGGATTCCATTGCCTATTCTCTCAACGTTCACATCGAGGAAGGGTAAGGCACTGTTGGTTTCCATCTCCATCGTGAATTTGATCGAATCCCTGATTCTGTTAATTCCTGAGAAGAAATCCTGGAGATGTTCGTCTCCGTGTTTCCATACAATGAAGGTGTCATCCACGTACCTCAACCACAGCTTTGGTTTGTATTCTGCCTCCCGTATAGCCAATTCCTCGAACCACTCATGTATATGTTGGCGATGATTTGGGTGTTTCGCACACACTCTGAATCTGACTGTGCAAGATGGACTCCAGTAAGTTCAAACAGTTATAATTGAAGTAAAATTTATAGTTTTTCATTCCAAGATAAGCACAAAATCCAATTCAAAACTAATGAATTATCAAAAACAATCAGGAACTGATATACCAAAAACATTAACCCTACAGAAGGCGCGACCGGTCCCACAGTCCGACGCGTTATTCATTTTCATTTATTTCGCGGGTATGTGGCAACATTGCCTGTGTCTGCTCAGTAGCTGCCTAATTCAATGAATTCCACCTCAGTATGCTACAGAGAGTTATTGGGAGTGCGCGTATTGAGTTTTATTGATATTTTCGGTACGTGGGACCGAGGCGCCCTATGAAGTTTTAGTTTTTTCTTTATTTATAGTTTTCTGTGAGGATTTGAAAATATTGTTATTTGTCATTTTTCACTTCGTTGGCTTGATTTTTAACAAAATAAATTTTAGGAATCATGGCAAGTTATGAGGCAGAGCAAGCTCGACTTCTCCGTCTAATGGAGGAAGTAGAGTTATCTGAAATGGAATATGACGGGTTGGAATCAAAAGAAGAGGATTCTTTAGAAAAACGAGAAACAGATAGCGAATCTGAACAAGAAATTTCTGATATTGAAGATGTGGAAGTACAAGGAAGGGAAAAAGGAAAGATTTCGGATCATAAAGTTGCTGGCAATGAACCTACGTTTATTGGAAAAAATAAAATAACCCAATGGTCGAAAGTAGTACCCAAGAAATCTATTCGAATTCGAGCAGAAAATAAGGTACTTCGTCTTCCTATTTCTAAATTAGTTGTCAGATCGCTGAAAACTCGTTTAGAAATTTTTAAATATTTCATAGACAATGAAATGCTGAGTCTTATCGTACGACACACTAATATCTATATAAGTTCAATAGCAGCAAATTATATTAGGGAAAGGGACGCTAGCCCTACTAATATTTCTCAAATTCAGGCATTACTTGGATTATTATTTTATGCCGGTGTGCTCAAGTCAAACCGTTTGAATACCGAAGAACTGTGGAGGTCAGATGGAACCGGTGTTGAAATATTTAGACTAACAATGTCAATAAAGCGATTCAAGTTTTTGCTGAGATGCATTCGGTTTGATGACAAAATCACTCGACAGGAGAGAAAAAATATTGACAAGTTGGCACCAATTCGCGAGTTATTTGATAGTTTTGTCAACAGGTGTAAAAATTGATATTCTTTGTCAGAATACGTGACCATCGATGAGAAGCTTGAAGGGTTTAGGGGGAGGTGTAGTTTTTGCCAATATATCCCCTCTAAGCCCAACAGGTATGGCATAAAAATATTTGCCCTATCTGATGCCAAAATGTATTATACAAGCAACCTTGAAGTTTATGTTGGAACACAGCCAGAAGGAGCGTATAAAGTTAGCAATAGCCCATCGGACATTGTAGTAAGACTCTGTGAGATAATCAAAGGCTCAGGAAGGAACTTGACAATTGACAACTGGTTCCAGCATCCCTCTTGTAGAGAAGTTGCTCAAAGATTTTAAACTGACAGTTATCGGAACTTTACGCAAAAATAAGCCAGAACTACCACTCGAATTCTCTAAGCCTACACATCCTCCAGGAGCAAGTATGTTTGGTTTTACAAAAAATATGGCACTGGTGTCTTACATACCAAAGTAAAAGAAAGATGTGTTGCTATTGTCGTCACTTCACCACGACGATAATATTGATAGAGACACTGGCAAACCAGAAATAATATAGATTATAATAAAACAAAAGGTGGGGTTGACACCGTTGATAGGTTGTGTGCTAATCATAATGTTGCTAGAAATACAAGACGCTGGCCAATGGTTGTTTTTTATTCAGTTTTGATTGTGGCAGGTATTAACACCTTTGTTGTATATAATTCAAATAACCCTGCAAGCAACGTTGCTAGGAGAAAATGTTTGCGTATGCTGCCATTTGACCTCATCGAGCCACATCTACGCCTACGAGCACAAATGGAAAATATCCCAAGAACACTAAAAAGTAGGTTGCGTGAAATTTGCCGCATTCCAAATATTTCTGAAAATCAACGAAGAGATGGAGAGACAGGTAGATGCTCCATGTGCAGTTCCAAAATGAACAGAAAAACACGATATTATTGAAGGGATTGTTTGAAATTTCTATGTTTAGAACATGTAGTAGTCTTGTGTGAAGATTGTCATCGTTTGACACATTAGATCACTCCAATGATGTTTTTTGTATTGGGTTTTTGCTATTAGTTTTGTTTGTTAAAAAGGTTATTTCATCTGTCCTACACCATCCTTTTATTTTCTTTTTTTACCTGTTATTTTTTCTTTTTTCACCTGTTATTTCCTCTGTGTATCATCAGTTAAATGAAAAGGTCTAAAATATGTACATATTTCAATGATAAAAATGGTATTTCTGCACTATTTGTTTTAATATTTAATTAAAGATAATGTTATCAAGTTGAGCAGAGTTTAAATGTATTAGTGTATGTGTCTTATGCGTTAATTGCTATATCGGTCTTTTGAATCGACGCGCCTCCTAATGTTCAAGTGTCACGCGCCTCTTGTAGGGTTAATACAAGACGTTGTTATTCGGTGGAATTCAACTTTTTTCATGGTGCAAAGATTTGTTGAGTTCGAGAATGCCATAATGTCGCCTATCGGATTACTCGATGAATCTTTGCCCCAGATGACGCCAGAAGAATGGACTATTTTAAAAGAATTATGTCAAGTGTTGAAACCCTTTGAAGTAAGTGGGGAAAATTATATATCCGCGTCCCTAGTTATTGTTTTAAATAGAGGATTGCTGGATGTCTGTGACAAGTTATCGAAAGAAGATTACAGTGCTTCAATAAAACAAGTCATTGCAATTCTCGGATCAGGTCTCCGAAGAAGGCTAGGGAATGTAGAGTATATCAAACCCTAGCACTTTGCACATTCCTTGGCCCGAGATTTAAAACATATGCCTTGAAGAATTATGATGCCATTGAGACAATGAAAAAACTCACAATTAATGTTGTTTCTGACCTAATGTCCAAGGATCTGGAACAAAAAACTCCGAAAGAAAATAAGGAACCGGCAGCTGGAACATCAAGTTCATCAAAAAAGAAAAAAATTGTTTTTCGTTATGGGCGTCTCTTGATGAAAATGTTACTAAAAATAAACCTAAACACACGATAAGTTCGTGGAAGTCCAAAGATATCTGGACGATGGAATTTTGGAGCGAGAAAAAAGCCCTCTAAATTGGTGGAAGGAAAATATGTTCAAATATCCTTTTCTGAGCAAACTTGTAAGAGAAAGGTGTTGTGTACTGGCAACATCTGTTCCGTGCGATAGACTTTTTTCCAAGGCTGGGAAATATTTTAAATGAGAGGCGCACTCGACTGAATGCGCGAAAAGTTGAGCAACTTCTTTTTTTGAAGACTTTTTTTTAACAATCATGAACCGTTATTCCATAAACACTATTTTTCCAGTGTTTATATTATTGTTTTTATTTTGGGAGTTCATTATCGTTTACGTTTGTTATAATATGTTGATCTGTTGATTTTATTTTGAGAGTTCCTAATCGTTTAAGTTTTTTTATTATATTTTTGATTTGTTGTTTTTATTTTGAGAGTTCATAATTGTTTTGTTTTTTTAATATCTGTTATATATAGTTTGAATGAGTGTTTTTATTTCTCTTATTGAGTTTATTCATTATATGAAAGTTCATTATACATTGCCATTTTCATTACATCATTTATTTATAATTATACAACCAACGACGATTTCACAATACATTTTTTCAAATGGACGCCCGTTAATTTCAGTCAAACTCTTTATTTCTAATAAAAAAAATATATTTACAGCGTCCGAACCCCACGCTCTTCTCCCATCGTATTTATTGAATCAAATAGTGTGAACATCCAAGTATCTCATAGCCTACAGTGCCATATAGTCTAGTCAACATGTGCCTTTTAGCTCAAAATTTTTTATTCGCCTCGGAAAATTATGATCGAGGTGTCATTCGATTCGTCATCGCATCTAGAAACTTTTTGAAAAATTTGGAGTGGCGCTTGGAAAAATTACAAAAGTTATAAACAATTCAGTAAAAAAAAGGGGTTTGGTTTTTTGCGAATATTTCAAAACGAATATCTCAAAATTTTTGAAATTTGAAAAAAGATCCAAAAAGAGGAAGAAATTTCCTAAAAAGAACTCTAGGACCAATATTTATAATTTTTCTAGAGGGTTGAAAATACGGCCGAAAACGGGAACTCTCGCTTGCATAAGCTCCGCCCACTTCGGACCTTTAATAAAAAAATATTATTTAAACTTATTAAATATGAAAATTGAGAACTTAAAAAATTCAGGCATTTACAGAATAGATCAATGAACAATAATCCGCCGATCAAAAATTTTTATCGCGATTTTTCAATTAGTTATTCAATTTTTTGTAGCACGAACATCAACATTGAAAGTGCGATAATTGTTAAACTATAAATCTGGGATTTTTTTCCTTTCATGGAGCTATTTTACAAAGGCTATAGAATAGATTCCTTTTGGAAAAATTGAAAAATTGTTAATTTTCCCTTTGTTATTTATTAACAATTTACTCAAGTTAAAAATTATCAACCTCGATTAAACATGAAAAAAAATATTATTTTTATAATATTGCTATTGGTCCGTTTTCTTATGATCATAAGCTACTCAAAAATGATTTTTCATAATTGTTATCCCATATTGTTTAAAAAATTGTTATGAACAAATGCGTTGTTTATAAGATAATCAAAAAATTTTTTTTGTTAACCTAATCTTTTATAAAAATTATGATTTAAAAAAAATAGTTTCTTAAAAAAAAAAATTATTGCTTAAAAACGCATTTGTTGATTGACTATTTTTTTACCACTTATTATGAAAATTAAGAAACCATTTTTTTTTAATCATTATTCATCTTGCTCGTCGATGTCTGAAATTTTTTCTTTATTTTTATTCAAATTTAGATTGTTTATGCAATGAACAATTTGTTATGAACAATTGAATTTTTTATTTATATTTTTTTTTGCTCTAAAAAATAAACAAAAACAGCCCAGTATCAGTTTTTGAAAAAAAAAATATTTTTCGATTTTTTATTTAATTTTAAGTATTCTCGTATATTCAAACTTACCTTTCGCGCCTGCTTTTCTTTATTTATTATTAATATTACTTATAAACTATTGCAGATACAACAAATTCATCTAGACTTTTTTTTTCTAAATCAGCTACTCAACAAATTTATAACCAAACTAAAGTTCTAACTTAATTTTTTTTCTTTGCAATTATTTATAAAAATTAAAAGAAAAAAAATTTTTTTGCTTTTAATATCGAAATATTATTAACTATAACAGATACGACAAAAGTTACTTATATCTTCTTCATTCTACATTAGTTAATGAACATATTGAGCTCCTAGCTGAGGCTGTAACCTTAAAATTCATAAAGCAATTAGCAGCTATTAATAAGAATGTATTGGGCAAAAATTTTCGGGATTTTTTGTTCACATTAAAATATAAATTTCTCCATAAATGTTAATTTATTTTTGGGAATATCACTTGAATATTATAAAAAGTTATAAATTACATCCATTCATGAACAAACTATTTTTGGATAATTATTGAATCCTAGTTCAATGAGGGTATATTAATCTTTTACACCAAAGTATGTCTATCATACAATTTCTTAATTACTTTCGGATTCAGGTTTTTCTCTGTATGGTAATGTCTTTGTGACCTTCTAGAAACATCTGCTCCCGATTTCGAAGGATCAGGTCCCTAGATTTTATACCTGGCCGAAAAATTTTATTTTCGTCTCGAAAGTGTTCACTATTTTAGTTTCAAGTTCACCTCCAAGCAGTACGCTTTATTCCAGAGTTCTATTTTTGTGAATTTTGTTACTTATCTGAAAAGATGGATATCAATGTGAATTGCTTTATCTGTGAAAAACCCTTTGGTACTCTACCTACTGTGTTAATCAAACAGAAAGCAATAAATACGTTAGTTACCTATATCAAGACTTTAAATGATAACAAATTTACTATTTTAAGCAATCAAACTGAAATAACTGTTCATAAAAAGTGTCGGAATGATTATACTTACTCCGCGAAACGTGCTTCAAATTTAGTTCAACCCTCAACAACTCGTAGCTCGTTACGTGGTACAGACACTTACGATTTCGTAAACTTGTGTTTATTTTGTGAAAATCCGTGGCAAAGCAAAAAAAAATATACCAAGTACATAGTTAGATCTGATGATATGTTAAGAAGATTAATTGAAACTGCAGAGGCCAGAGATGACGAGTATGGTGAAAGAATTTTAACTAGATTATCTGGTATTGATTCATTGGTTGAAGTAAATGCTAGTTATCACAAAGTGTTTTAATAATTTCAAAAATGTACAGAGGAAAAAATCTACTGGAATCAGAAAAGAGTTAGAAGATTCTTTGCACTCTGTCTATGATTTTTTTGAAAATAACAGCGATTGTCAATTTACCGTGGGTGAATTATTAGAAGTTATGAGTTACAAGCCAGCGGAAACTACCCAGTTAAATCACCTCAAAGAAAAATATGGTGAAAATATCATTATTTACAATACTAATTATGGTAAAATTATTTGTTTTTGCGGTGTTTCTAAGAAAACACTCGATGATACGTGGTATATGCATCGTGAGGAAGAAGAAAATGCAGAAAATATTCGTATCATCAAGACAGCTGCAGAATTGGTTCGAAAACAAATAAGAGGTAAAAAATATAATAATAAAAGCTACCCTTCTGCTGTAAATTTTCTCGAATCTGTTAGTGACGACATCCCCGAGTATTTAAAAATATTTTTGGATGAAGTATTATTATTTGATGCAAAAAAAACAAAAATCGAGCACATTGGATTATCAATAATACAAGCTACGCGTCCTAAATCTTTTTCATCTCGACTTCACTTGGCTACTGGGATATATTTAAATCGAAAATGCGGTTCTAAAACAATAATTAATGTTTTGGCAAAGCTAGGTATTTGTGCGTCATACCACAATGTAGCTCTTCATGAGATATCTGCTATAGAATCTGATATAACAAAAATTGAACCAAACGCTTATCTCCAGTACGTATTTGACAATGCTGATCATAATCCATCGACTTTAGACGGACTAAATAGTTTTCATTGCATGGGAGGCATTTGTTGTGTTACTCCTTCATCAGCGTTAACAACTGCCGGAGAGGTTGCGAAACTAGAACGACTACCAATTTCCCAGGAAATAGCTGAAGAAGAAAGAATAAACCTTGAGATCCTTCGAATGGGTACATTTTCACTCGAATCTATTATTTTCTTCGATAAAAATGCTTTGAAATTTGGTGATTTTTCAACTGAAATTCCTGTGACATATTCTACTCATATTTGGGGAAGTTATTCACAAGTTAAAAGTTTACCAGAAATAAGAGGTTTTATGGAACAAGTATCATCGTCTGAGTCGTACGTCGTTTCTCGCATTCAATATCTACCTTTCATTGAAGAAAATCCATTTGATTTGCGAACGGTATACACATCATTATTGTAAGCAGCAAAACATGCCCGTCAAGTAAATCAAAAAACGGTCTTCGTCACTTTTGATCACCCTCTGTACATGAAAGCGCTACAAATTCTTACCAATTGTAAAAATAAAGAATTGGAAAATGTTGTTGCTCGAATTGGTGGCTTTAATTTGCTTATGTCATATTTCAAAGCTGTTGGAACCATAATGGAAGGTTCGGGATTGAGAGAACTGTGGGGTACAGTATATGCAACAAACTCAATCGATAAAAGTACATCTTTTGCAAGAGCTTTGCGAGCGCATATTACGACAGCTCATGTTATCGGTGAGTTAGTAGCAGAGTTTTCTGAATCAGTGGAAAATATTGAAAGCCACAGTGATATAGAAGGTATAAAACAAGCTGTGGAAACTTCAAGTATGGAAGCTCCACCAAGTACTGATAAAATTATTGAAATCATTAAGCATAAGAAAATTAAAATTCAAAGAATCTTAGAAGATTTTTCGAAAAATACACCAACCCTAGGAAGAAGGAAATTTCACAGTGCGTAGAACTGATGATGCTTGGGCTGGAATATGGACGGATATGACGATAGAGCAGATGCTGATGCGTACTATCCATACAGGTGCTCAAGGATTATCACATGGTCGGGGTATGACAACGAGTATTATGACACGATTTCTAAAATGGATGCCTCATGCTATCGAAATAATGAATCAGCTGGAAGACTATGTGAACATCAAATGGGAATCTTCGGATCAACATGTTGATCTAACACCGGCACGTCAAAAAAGAGAAATATTCAAGGCTTGGCTTCGGGCACATGACCCATTCATCAGGTCACCTAAATTACAATCATTGTCCACTGGATTGGTAGGAGATGCAAACACTGATTGTCACAAAGTGGTCTCGGAAGGTTTGGCAAGTATGGCTAGTATGATAGGCTTTAACGCTGAAAATTATGAGTATTCAAAATCTAATACTATGCAAACACTTGTATCCACGGGTCCAACTGTAGATTTAGACGGAGAAACAAAAACTGTAAATACAGCTTTATTGTTCCAACGAATAGCTGCAGTAATGATGAACGATCCATCAACGATTAAGAATTCCCTGTTGTTTGAACTGGCTCCTTTTCTAATGACTTTATTCAACGACAAAGGTATAATGCGGGAATCCAAATAATCTGACCTATATGATTGTTTAACATCTTCACCATTCAATCTATCCGATTTAACTGGCTGCATTAATGTCGTTGATGGTGGATTTCTGCTGCTGAAAAATTTGTCGAAAGTTTAAACCAAGAACAAGAAGGAGATACAAGTACTACATCTCAAGCAGGAAATGAAGAAATTACCGAAGAAACTGAGAATGACGAACTACCTCAGAAACGTGCAAAAACAAATCCAACAATGACGAAAAAATAAAAAATAAATATATTTATCGGTGTAAAAATGTTATGATTCAATAAAATAAATAAATTTAAAATTATATCTTGATTATTTTCAGCTCTTAGGAAAATAAAACTAATGATTCGAAAAAAAAAAAATATTCTGACACATCTATTCATAATTTCTAAGATTATAAAGTTACAGCCCCAGCTAGGAGCTCAATTTGTTCATTAACTAATGCAGAATGAAAAAGATAAGTAACTTTTGTCGTATCTGTTATAGTTAATGAGATATTTCGATATTAAAAGCAAAAAAAAAAGTTTTTCCTTTAATTTTCCTGAATATCTGCAAAAAATTATATAAATAATTAAGTTAGAGCTTTAGTTTGGTTATAAATTTGTTGAGTAGCTAATTTAGAAAATAAAAGTCTGAATGAATTTGTTGTATCTGCAATAGTTTACAAGTAATATCAATAATAAATAAAGAAAAGCAGGCGCGAAAGGTAAGTTTGAATATACGAGAATACTTAAAATTAAATAAAAAATTGAAACATCAATTTTTTTCCAAAAACTGATACTGGGCTGTTTTTGTTGTATTTTTTAGAGCAAAAAAAAATATAAAAAATTCAATTGTTTATAAGAAATTGTTTATTGCATAAACAATTAAAATTTGAATAAAAATAAAAAATGGTTCCTTAATTTTCATAACAAGTGGTAAAAAAAATTAGTCAATTAACAAATGCGTTTTTAAGCAATAAACATTTTTTTTTAAGAAACGATTTTTTTTAATCATAATTTTCATAAAAAATTGTTAACAAAATATATTTTTTGATCATCTTATGAACAACGCATTTGTTTATAATTTTTTTTAAACAATATGGGATAAAAATTATTAAAAATCATTTTTGAGTAGAGTAGAAAACGGACCAATAGCAATATTATAAAAATAATATTTTTTTCAATGTTTAATTGAGGTTGATAATTTTTAACTTAGTAAATTGTTAATAACAAAGTGAAAATTAACAATTTTTTTATTTTTCCAACGGAAATCTATTCTATTTCCTATGTAAAATAGATCCATGTAAGGAAAAAAAAATCCCAGATTTATAGTTTTACAATTATCGCACTTTCAATGTTGATGTTCGTGCTACAAAAAATTGTTAATTAATCAATAGATAACTAATTGACAAATCGCGATAAAATTTTTTGATCGGCGGATTATTGTTCATCGATCTATTTTGTAGGTGCCCGAATTTTTTTAAGTTCTTAATTTTTATATTTAATAAGTTTAAATAATATTTTTTTATTAAAGGTCCGAAGTGGGCGGAGCTTACGCAAGCGAGAGTTCCCGTTTTCGGCCGTATTTTCAACCCTCTAGAAGAATTATAAATATTGGTCCTAGAGTTCCGAGTTCCTCTTTTTGGATTTTTTTCAAATTCCAAAAATTATTAATACTTTTTGAGATATTCGCAAAAAACCAAACCCCTTTTTTTTACTTAATTGTTTATAACTTTTGTAATTTTTGCAAGCGCCACTCCAAATTTTTCAAAAAGTTTCTAGATGCGATAACGAATCGAATGACACCTCGATCATAATTTTCTGAGGTGAATAAAAATTTTTGAGCTAAAAGGCACATGTTGACCAGACTAATACGCGTACGCGTCATTTTGTCAGTATCCTCTGTATCCGTTAATCAAGATATCCAATACGTATCATATATCACAGCATACGCCACCTATACGGGTACTCGCGATACTCGTTGGAACAGATATTTTTCATAATCCATACCTATTCCATAGTGCCTCGGGCTCATACTTGTTACAAAATACCTGCTCCGTAAATACTCGACCATCCCTAGTTTCAAGGTACCTTAATCCATAGTTACCGTTGTTGTTATAACACAATTATATTTCAACATCAAAATTGACGAACAGCGAACATTTCTCCACCAGTTAGGAAAAGTTTCACTTTTGAAACCTTCTCAATTTTGAGAAGGGTCATTTTATAACCCTGAATTGAATGAAAATGTTATACACATTCATAGCCTTCCTCTCTAGTTTGGTCTTGAGTCAATCCACATTACACGAGTTATATGACGACCCAGATCCACCAGAGAGCCGTTATCAGAGAAAATGCCGATGCAGCTCTAGGCTCAAATAATACCTTATTGTTGCGACAATAACATTTTGAGCAATTATTATATTCATTCGCTCTATAACTCTTCTCAGATCTAGTTGTACCTTTTTTCAATAAAGAAAATTCTTTTTTAAAAAGAAGATTTTCCACTCAAAGTATTTAATTGGCGCAGTCGTACGGATTTTGTGCAGAACGGAAAAAAAACATTTTTCGTTTCGTGGAGTTCTAACCCCTTGAGTACAAACCAAGAACCAACCTTTCGAGTGGACGAAGAGAGTGACTACCCCTGGGAAGCTGGAAAGAATCACAGGAGAAGGAGCTGGAAACTACAAAGATTCGAATTTTCGGAAAAACTTGCCAAATTTCCTTTTCACCTTCATTGAACCCTCTGATTAAGGACTTTATTGAAGATAATTAGGGCAGTTCATTGAGAACAACTGACGTCTATGCTAGACAATAAATTTAAGAAAAAATAATAACATTGACGATATTTCAGAAATATTTAATAACCTATCAGTAGATGAAAACCAAATTTCAGTTGGTAATAATATAATTCCTGATATTGCGAATAGCATTCGAAATGCCGCAAACAAATCAAGCAGGTCAACCCGTTTTGAACTGGAATCTTTTTAAATCTCAAGTGAATAATCTGAAACCATACGACGGTGATAGTAATACCTTGAATAAATTTATGAAAATTATATAGTTTTGAATGACGATCACATTTTCGAATGTATTCAAGAAAAATTAATAAGGAAAGCAGAGTGTATGGTTGGAAACAGAGCCGAACTTAAAAATTGGCCCGATCTCATAAATGCTTTGAAACAATGGTTTTCAGACCGAAGAGATCTGGATTGTCTTGTTTTAGAATTAACTAGAAGTCGACCCCATAAGGGAGAAGATCTTATTAGTTTTGGAACTAAGTTGCAGTTGATTCGAAGCAGTGTTGCTCAAAGAATCAGCAATGATACAATTTTACAAGCAGATGAAAAAGTATATCAAATTTCTCATTATGATAAGGTTCCCCTCAGCACATTCATTGCAGGTTGCACAGGTGTTTTGAGAAACAATTTACATCTTAAAAAACCAACATCCTTAGAAGATGTAATGGCATACATTAATGAATATGAAAATTTTGAGAAATTATAAGGTTTTTCTCATGAGAATCACAATCAAAATCAGACGTACACACCAAATATGCACTCATATAATAATTTCCAACAACCAAAAACAAAACAATTTTATCGACAATTTCCTTCAACAAATCCTAATTTTGCTGCCAGGTCCAATTGGCTCAATCAACCAATAAATATACAACCAAGACAATTACCACCACAAAAATACCCTACAAATTTTTGGTCCTCCGCAAAATGTATTCAGACCCAAACAGACCCCTTCTAATCAATTACCAAAACCGGAACCAATGTCGACAACCTCTAGAAATCCGACAAGAATGTCTCAGCGACCATTCTCACAACAACCCGGACCAAGTTTCCGAAATCATAACCCAAACTATTTTCAAAATTCACAAAGACTTGTTCAGCCTAACCTAAGACCAAATTTCATTTCTGAAGAATTGTTTTCAAATGAATACGAAGAACCAATAGAGTTCGATTACCAATTTTATGGAAACCAAAATTATGAGGAAAATACCCAATATTTTAATCAAAACGCACAAATGGAAATGAGTTTTCTCATTCTGAAAATAGACACGAACAGACAGACTTTGACGAAGCTGAACATTTTCAGTTAACCAGCCAAACAGAAGACTTAACTTAGTTGACATAAATACTTTATGCAACAATGCCTTACCTTACATAGAAATAGGAAATCCAAAAGTCAAATTACTAATCGATACTGGAAGTGCAAGATCAATAATCAAACCTTCAATCATAGAAAATCTATATCCAAATAAAATATATCAGTCGATATTACAATAAGAACAGCAACAGGTAGTCAGAATGTGAGATATCAAGCTAAGATACCAGCATTTTCAGAATTTAACACAAATTATGAAATATATTTTATTTTATTTGATTTTCACGAATTTTTTGATGGAGTAATAGGACTAACCGATCTGATTAAAATGAATTTGAATATCTATTTGACTAATAAAAAATTAATTGGCACCATGTAGAAATACCCTTCGAATTTAGAGAACCTACAGATTCTAGTTTTCCATTTTCAGTTAACCCACATGAAAAAACTATAAAAAATTTACCTGTCAGTTTATATCAGGGAGATATTTTAACAATCGAAGGTTCCATCAATGATTTAATCATTTCCCAAATATTGAGCGAATAAAAAAATGGATTTGCCCCGATTGAAGTTCAAAACCCCGCTGATGAAACTATTTCGGTAACTCTTCAGGTGCCAATACCTGTGTACGAGTTCAATCAATCTTTTTATGAAATATTCACAATGGATTCTTTTATTAATCGAGACAGGAAAAATCAACTTTTGATAAAAATAGTGTTATCAATTCAATTGGTACAGACCATATGAATATAGAGGAAAAAGCCGCTATACTAAAGACTTGTAAAGAATTTTCTGACATTTTTTATGAACCAGGAGATGATTTGACTTTTACATCAAAAATCAAACATGAAATAAGAACAACCGACGAAATACCGGTACATACCATGAAAAATGTACACAAACAAGAGGTACAAAGACAAATAAATGAAATGCTTGAAAAAAATATGATAAGACCAAGTTGTAGTCCATGGTCCTCCCCAATTTGGATAGTCCCCAAAAAATTGGATTCCTCTGGGAACCGAAAACGGCGGATAGTCGTAGACTATCGAAAATTGAAAGAAAAAACAATTGGCGATAGTTATCCCCTCCCCAATATCAATGACATCCTAGATAAGTCAGGAAGAGCTCAATATTTCACCACACTCGATTTAGCAAGTGGTTTCCACCAAATCGAGATGTCTCCAAATTCGATTGAAAAAACTGCCTTCAATGTAGAACATGGGCACTATGAATACTTACGTATGTCTTTTGGGCTTAAGAATGCTCCCTCTCTAGTTTTCAAAGAGTGATGGATGAGGTCCTAAAAGACCTACAAAACAAAATCTTTATGGTATATATGGACGATATCATAATTTTCAGTTCAGGTTTACAAGAACATATTTAGAATCTCAAATTAGTCTTTTCAAAATTACGCGAAGCCCATTTAAAAATACAATTGGACAAATCAGAGTTCCTTCGTAAAGAAGTGGAATTTCTAGGTCATGTGGGAATGAAGGAATTAAACCAAATCAGAAAAAAATATTAGCAATTCAAAAGTTTTCAATTTCAAAAACCCAGAAAGAAATAAAATCATTCTTAGGCTTATTAGGGTATTATAGGAAATTCATCAAGAATTTTGCTAAATTGGCAAAACCAATGACAAACTGTTTGAAAAAAAGTGAAAAGGTAGAACATACTCCCGAATTCATCGAATGTTTCAAGTTATGTAAATCAATACTGATCTCAGAACCCGTATTGGCATACCCAGATTTCGAAAAACCCTTCGAACTCACAACAGACGCCTCAAATTTCGCTATAAGTTCGATTCTATCTCAAAATGACCACCCTATATGTTATGCTTCTAGAACCTTGAATCCGGCAGGAGTAAAGTATTCAACCATCGAAAAAGAACTTCTTGCAATAGTTTGGAGTTGTAAATATTTCAGACCTCACTTGTTTGGTCGAAAATTCACGATATTTTCTGATCATAAACCACTTCAATGGCTCTTTTCCTTGGAGGAGCAGAATTCTCGATTAACTCGATGGCGACTTAAGCTCGAAGAATTTGATTATATCATTAAATATAAAAAAGGGAAGTCCAACCAAGCGGCCGATGCCCTTTCTAGGAACCCTTATGATACTGATATCAATGCACTAGAAACAGAATCAATTCAAAATAATCCCGGCGATTGTGATGAAATGATAGATAATTTTTTGGCAAACCCCGATCAGATCCCCGAGCTAGATGAAAGCGTTATTCACGAAATTTTCGAACCCAATACAGACAATAATAATGAAACTGAAAAAATTCCAAAACCCAAAATTATTATAATATCAGATATTCAAGTAGTAACACCCAAAATTCTGACGAAAAAAACATATTAGAAAATACATTGACTAAAAAGATTAAATTTAAATTAAAAGTTTTTGAAAATTTCAGAACTCATGTCACACTTCCAAATAAAGCTATCACTGCAAATACCGTGAAGTTTCTGAAAGAATATATTGACCCGAAACAAAAATATTCTCTACATTTCAAAAATTCTTCTCTACACCTGACTTTCAGTACTACCCTTCAGAATTTATTCAAAAATTCTTCATTTCAAATTGTTCATTGTCCTACATTTCTAACCAATGTGGAAACGCAAGAAGAACAGAAAGAAAAACTCGAATATTATCATATAAAAAAAACTTGTCATAGAGGTATTAACGAAACGAAAAAATCTCTAAGTTTAAGATTTTATTGTACCAAAATGATTACAAATTATATAAATAATTGCGGAACTTGTCAAAAAAACAAGTATGATCGAAATCCACCAGTAATAAAATTCAATCTTACACCTACTGCCTCGAAACCTTTCGAGAATATTCATATCGATACTTTCAAAATATCCAATGAAAGTTTCACGACAATTATCGATTCATTTTCCCGATATGGTCAAGCATACGCACTTGAAGCATTGACTGGAGTTTTGATAATTGAAAATTTATTAAATTTCATTACCCATTATGGATTACCTCTGAAAATCACAGCTGATTCAGGAACTGAATCCAAAAACAAAGATTTGGAAAACATCTGTAAATTATATGGTATTGATCTCCATTTTACAAAAGCCAAAAATAGTAATTCAAATTCACCTATTGAAAGATTTCATTCCACCTTGATCGAACATTATCGATGCTCGAAAGAGGAAGAGAAAAATTTCACCCCTGATCAATTAATGGAACGAGCTGTTCTTGGATATAATAACTCAATACATAGTGTTACAAAATTCACCCCATTTGAAGTTATAAAAGGTCATATTAATAATACGGATCCGTTTGATTTGAACGATCATGTAATCGTTTCCGATTACGTTCAAAATCACAAAGAAAAAGCACAAAAACTCTATGAGTTGATTCAACAAACCAACAAAAATACGAAAGAAAAAATAATTACAGATAGGAATGAGAAACGTAACGATCCCCCTGATTTTTCAACCCAAAATATTGCATATATTAGGACAAAAACTAGACATAAAGACCGTCCAAAATTCAAGAAAACAAAAATTCTCAAAGATACAGGTTATAAATTGAAAACTGATGAAGGAACCTAGCATAAAAATATTACAAGGAAACCCAAAACTAACAAAGACATTTTGTTACAGGGAAATAATGAAAATGAAAATACTGACCCTATACCAGGTACTTCTCGTACTCCAAGTACATTGTGAAAATGAAGACCCTCAAGTTACCCCTATAGAGAATCCTATCCTTCCTATTCAATTAGGAAATGCTAAAAATATATATAGCAAACATACATTTTACATTATCTAGATTTATGGCCTATAATTAATCAATTAAATAATATAGATGAGTATTTTCAATCAATAAAAAAATGCTTCGATATAAAAAATGCTAGCAACCCTATATCTTTCCATAGTTTATCACTAAATTTGTGATTTAGGACATAATATCTTGTCGAAATGACGAAAATAAAGTTGAATAACCTTCAACCCCATATTCGAATAAAAAGAGGTATGATAGACGGAATAGGAAAAATTGATAAATGGCTTTTTGACACACTTGACGCTGACGACGGAAAACGATACGATGAGAGTATCGCAATTTTAGAAAAAAATCAAGAAAACATAATAACCGAAGTCAATATGCAAATTTCTTTGTTAAAAAGATTAATTAATCATTACAATGTGTCATGATCTGCTTATAGAGCTTGGAAAAGAAATATGATTCGAAAGAATATATTCATTTAGAACGTTCACCTGTAAACTATGAAAATTCAGTATTCAAATATAACTTCTTATTACGGAAAAATTATTCTATCCTAACGAATATTGAACTCAATGAACCCAGACATTTAAAAAAATAATTTCATGTAACTATGCGTGAGACCAAATTATTTATAAACCACACGTGGAACGCCTTGAAGTTGAAACAAAGGTTCACAAACATGGATGTACCATTAAAATAGTATCTAATTATGAGTTCATCAGAAAAATAGATTCTCTATTTATAAACGACCCTAAGAAGTCATACCGCGGCAAAGACAATGTAATAATTATATTTAAAAATAACACGAAGCCAATTGGTCATCATATAGTCGGTTATAGTTTCTCTATATGTGGTAAAACGAGGATATATAAAGAGTTGGAACATATTCCATTCTATTCCATTCGGTATTTCATTCGAGTATTCATTACAAGTCAGTATGTATTTTAAATGGCACCTTTTGATCAGATAATGTTGTAGTCAAATAGATAAAGACTTTTCTACTTCAAGTTAATCAGATGCAACCAAGTTTCAAGGCCCAGTCATTAGAACTCAGATGAGTTTCTAAAATTTTTGCATACATTGATATGTAATTAGAAGAATTCATCCGACTTCATCATTGCTCCAGTAGTAAATCAAATAATAAATTACTTATCGGGATTTCTCCAGATTAAATAACGGAATTGATTTTAGTGAAGTGAACATCGTGTCTATTACAGGGTGAGACTACATATTTTTTCTCTTTGATTTATTGGGTACCAGGCTTTATAAAATGAACATTTTTCCTCATTCATACTTTAAATTCATTGAAGTGTAATTCAATTACTTTGATAAATATTTATTATTTCATCAGATTTTGATAGTTGTTTGTTTCAGAAATATGTATAAAATGATTAATACTATCCATTTATTTTTATTGAAAATTTTGCTATTATGTTTCAAAGTCCTACAACATACTAAAGTTGTTGTGCAATGAAGAAAAACAATTACAATGTTAATTGTTTTAATCCAGAGAATTGATTTAAGTATTTTAGATTTGTGAACTTTGATAAATACAATTTTAGAATATACTGATAACGCAGGAAATAAGTATTGAATATATATATACTATGATTGATTTTTCTACCTTTGAATAAAAGTATATTGTTCATGCCTCAAAATTATAAAACTGTGTAATTGATATGATATTGTTTATTGCTATGATTTTATTGCTATTTTATATAAAATGGGTTTATACGATTTGTTGATTGATGGTTTTGTGTATTGTTTCGAATATTGATCTTAATTATATCTTTTAAATTTACAACCATATTATTATTTCATCTGTTTTGATAGCTTGAGTTATGACTGAGTACATAGATTAAACGAACCTCGATCATATATTGAAGGAATTACTTGGATTTGACCGCTCTCTAAGTACATTCTCTGTGTCAATGTTTATTTGCACAATCTTCAGTATAGAACCTCTAACGACTTTTTATAAGACACGCTTTTGTACTGTCAATTGTGTGAAAAAGAATTAGTATTTGAGTAGAGTGAATACAGATAAAACCAGTATAGTTAGACATCAATTGATGGTATTTGTGAAATCTTTCTATTGGATTTTCTAGAGGGTT
Organism: Gonioctena quinquepunctata; assembly: GCA_018342105.1. NCBI lineage: Eukaryota > Metazoa > Arthropoda > Insecta > Coleoptera > Chrysomelidae > Gonioctena > Gonioctena quinquepunctata. Next base: position 25,169 of record JAFIRS010005620.1, read on the forward strand.
TCTTTAATAAAAGTTAATGGGAGGTTCGACAAACACTTGGGTTTTTGGAGTGGTGTGTGAATTCATAACACTCTGTATATACTCAGGTTTTAACAATGACTGGTCAGTGGTGGGGTCTTTGGAGTCTCCCCCTGTCCCCGGTTTTAACAAATGGTGTCAGTTGTGTGGGGTTTGATCTATGGAAAACAATGCAAAAATAAGCATTTATACAAAGTCAAAATCTCGAGTGTTCAGAACTGGTGAGAATTTTCTGATTTTTTATTATTTTGAATTTGGAATTAACTGTTTCGGAAGTAATAAATATTGTCAAGAAAGCATTGGCAATTTATAAGAGAAAATAAAAGTAATTTATACAGGGTTAATCGTGAAAAAAAAAGTATTTTCTGATTTTTACTATTATTATTGAAATTTGGTGCATATAAAATTTAAAAATGACACCTCCACTAGAAACTCCCTCAACGACTAGTCAGGTGCCTCCTGTGTTACAAATTGAACCAAATATCGCTATTACTTTGGACAATGTACCTATATATATAATGGGCAAACGAAAATTAAAGATTTTATTCGGATCATAGATGATTGTGCTATTCTGGGAAAATGGAATGATTTGCAAATAGTGTCAATAGTGCGATTGAAATTACGAGGGTTAGCGAAACAATTAATAGACGCAGATAGTAAATTACGAACTACCGGAAGTTGGGATGAGTTAAAGAAAGGGTTACAGGAACAATTCGGTATAACAAAAATTCCAGGACAAGATAAAAGAGAGTTATTAGAATGCCGTCAGAGAAAAGATGAAACATGCCGCCAGTATTTGGCACGATTAAAAGTTTGTGCTGCCAAAATTTTAATACTCACGGGAAATGACACTGTAGATAGAGTTATTTTGCACAGACATGAGCAGGATATTATTACACAATTTGCATTAGGATTACTTGATCCGGTTAGAAAAAGAGTTTTATCTGCCAGTCCTGATACATTAAAAGAGGCTATTGAATTCGCTGAGAAAGAGGAAATAATTGAAAGTTTGACAAAACCGACAGATAGAAGTTTCAGGAATTTTAATTCAAATTCGCAAAATACTAATGTAGTAGTTTGTCATTATTGCCAAAAACCGGGACATACTATAAGAGATTGCAGAATGAAAAATGGTAATTTGCAATCAAGAAATGCAATAATATGTCAGTATTGTCAGAAACCCGGACATAATATAAGAGATTGCAGAATGAAAAATGGTAATTTGCAATCAAGAAATACAATAATATGTCAGTATTGTCAGAAACCCGGACATAATATAAGAGATTGTAGAATGAAAAATGGGAATTTGCAAAATAGGAGCCTAAATACATGTCAGCATTGTCAGAAATCTGGACATGATATTAGAAATTGCCGAATGAAGAATAAAACCTGTTTCCGGTGCAATGAACAAGGGCACATGTCATTTGATTGTCAAAATGGTACGAGACAACGTTATGAAAATAGGAGGGATTTAAACGATCATCCGGTTCTCGATCCGTCTTTGTCGAGAACCGCAAACAATCGTCAATAAATCAAAACGAAAGACATATGAGGCCAAATCAAACGATACTTACCTATACTTCAGGAGAAGCTCAAAGAAATGTTATTATGTTAGAGATTGCAGGAATTTTTCGAACTATTCTAATTGATACAGGTGCTGAAGTATCGTTGGCCCATTTAAGCATTACACGCGGTATGAAAATTAATTATGAAGTTAAATATTCATTGAAGGACGTCCAAGGAAATGTCATACCATATATAGGATCAGTAATTTTACCCATTCAATTGAATGAAAGAACGCAAATTGAACATGAATTTATTATTATTGATGCCAATCATTTGAGTACCGAAGTGATTTTGGGACTGGATTTTTTACAAGAACATCAGGTTAAATTAGATTGGAAAGCAAATAAAATGTTTTTGAGAAATGAAATTATTGACATTCGTACGGAACCGAAAAATATATATCAGACAGAAAATGATAAAGAAAAACTTACGTGGAAAAGAAAATTCGAAGATATGGAAAGGAAAATTGAAAGTATGAATAAGAGTTTGTTAGAATTAACCACTACAGTCAAGGGATGGATGGAAGGAAATTCCGAAGACAAGCTAGGTTCACCATGGGAGTGCACGCCCAGAACAAATAGCAGACTAATTGGAAATGGATTTTCATGCCATGAGACGAGGCTGGCCAGCTCGAAAGAAAATTATGTGGAAAATTCAGGAAGTAAGGATCAAAAAGGAAGGCTATGTTTAGAAGAAGAAAATACAGTTGAGAAAGAGAGAAAATTGCGAAAACGAAGGAAAAATAATCGTAAGAAATTGTCCAGAAAGAAGAAAAAAATGGGAAAATAAAGGGTCAGAATGTGTACCAGAGAGAAGGAAAATTTTCAAAGCTTGAAAATAGGCAGAAAATTAATTCAGAAGAGAATGGGCTAGGTAACGCGGAAACCGGAGCGTCCTGTATATTAGGAAGGATTAAATTGCAAGATAGTGCTATGATTTTGAAGGACATTCAAGGTGATGGAGCCAGTTCATACAAGTATGAAATACTTCCACCAGTACAATGGAAAAATCCAATGAACTCGGAAAGAAAGTCTCAAAAGGAAGCACGAAGTCTGCAAAAAGGAATCTGACGAGTGGATTATTTTCATGTAAATATGGATAAAAAATCAGGATAAAAAGTCAGGAAATAATGAGAAACCGCATAATACTTATACAGAGGGTACGGAATTTATGAAAGATAACGAGTCATGTAGTTCAAGAAAAATTATTGAAATAGATGAGAGGAAATTTTTGAAGGATAGTTTAATAGAAAAAGAAAATTCGCCTAAGGGAGAAACTTTTTCTGCTAGGATTTTAGTGACGACTAAAAATCTTGGAAAGACGGAAATCGAAAAAAGTACCATTTCTACTAAAAATAATTACGAGACGGGGATCTATTTGTCTGAGGACATGATGTTGCCTCCTAGGACTATGACTGTTGTTATGGCTAAGGCTCAAAATATTTTGCCGTCCGATAATGTGGTTATTGAAGATAATGAAGCAATAAGTGGATTAGTAGTAGCTAGATCGATAGGTAAAAATAGGAAAGATATTCCTATACGAATAATAAATGTTTTAGAGAGAACTTTATTGATACCCAGAAAACATGTGATTGCCAACGGATTTGCAGCAGACACAGATGAGGAAAAGAAAGTGATTGATAAAGGAAAAAAGATTAGACGTATAGAAATTCAGGATGAAAACATAATTATGCAACAATTGCATTTGGATGATCCAAAGGACATTGGTCAAATTAAATTGGAACTTAAAAAATTTTATTCAAACACCTATCAGAAATTGAGTAGTCCCATTTAGTGAAACATAAATAATCAGGAAGATGTTCTTCCCATTACCAAGAGGCCTTATAGAATTCCATTTCAGAGACAGAAAGCAATGGATAAAGAAATCAAGGAATTATTAGAAAATGATATAATAGTAGAATCTGCCAGTCCATGGAGTTTCCCAGCAATCTTAATTGAAAAAAAAATTGCATCCAGGTGAAGAGCCACAATTTAGGTTATGTATCGATTATAGAGAATTGAATGCTATTACAAAAACGGATTTTTATCCTTTACCTCATTTGCAAGACACTTTGGAGAGATTAAATGGTAGAGAATTATACAGTGTGATGGATTTAGCAAGTGGATATTTCCAAATTGAGTTAGATGAACGTGACCGAGAAAAAAGTGCTTTTTCCACTCCAAATGGAAATAACGAATTTAAAAAAATGCCCCAGGGTTTGAAGAACTCCCCAGCCAGCTTTCAGAGGTTTATGACCCTTACTTTCGCTGATATTACTGGAAAAGAATGCCTAGTATACCTAGATGACATCATAGTATTCAGTGGCCCCAATGTTGATGAGCATCTAGATAGATTGCGTCATGTATTCGATAAAATGAGAGACAGCAATTTAAAATTCAAGCCAACTAAATGTCATTTCATGAAACCCGAAGCCAAGTACTTAGGGCACATTTTTTCTGGAAAAGGATGTCAAACAGATCCTGAAAAAACTCAAGTAGTTAAGAACTACCCCCAACCTAAATGTGTGAGAGAAATAAGAGCTTTTCTTGGATCGTGTGGCTTTTTCAGAAAGTTTGTCCAGAATTTTTCAAAACTTTCACAACCGCTCATCAAATTAACTAAGAAAGATGTGAAATTTCATTGGGGAGCTGAACAGCAGCAAGCATTTGACAGCTTAAAAGAAGCCTTAATAACACCGCCTATTTTGAAATATCCTGATTTTTCAAGACCTTTTATAGTTACCACTGATGCGAGTGCATCCGCCATTTCATGAATTTTAAGTCAAGATTACTCAGGATTTGAACACCCTATATGCTATTCTAGTAGAACACTGAATGCAGCTGAAACTCGTTATTCTACTATTGAGAGAGAATGCCTAGCAGTAATTTGGGCAGTAAAGAAATATAGATGTTATTTAATTGACACTCATTTTACTATCATTACTGATCATCGTCCATTAATATACTTATTATCGATTAAGGATCCTAGTAGTCGATTAGCTAAATGGGGAATGACTTTGATGGAATATTCGTTTACTATCAAATATCGTAGGGGAAAAGATAACAGCAACTCTGATGCGCTTACTCGTTTACGAGTGTCTGAAGATGAACCAATGAGTGATGAAAAAGAAACTCATGTTAGACAAATATGTGCTATAAATAAAGAGGTGGAAATTATGGAACCTGTTATAGATACAGTATGGAGTTTAGAAGACATTCAGCAATTACAGAAAAATGACCATAAAATCTCTGAAATAATTGATTCATTATCCGAAGATGATTCAAATTTTTATGTAAACAATCAGACGTTATATGTCAAGAGAAAGGCTGACAAACGAAAGGATAAAATATACGCCCCTCAAGTTATGAGAAAACAAATATTGAAATTATACCATGATAATATATTTTTTTGTCATGGGGGTCAACAAAAAACATTATGGGCCATACAAAAAGAATTTTTTTGGCCGAATATGCGAAAAGACGTGGAAAATTATATAAATAATTGCCATTCATGTAATATACACAAATCTTCTAGAAGTAAGCCGACAGAATTACAGAGGATGCCAATACCAGAGACCGTATTTGAATTTGTAGCCATAGATATAGTAGGGCCTTTGAATACTACATATAAGGGAAACAAATATATTCTCACTATAATTGATCACCTAACAAGATATGCAGAAGCCATTCCAATTCCAAATATAACTGTAGAAACTGTGGCAAAGAGCTTTGTAGAAAATATTATTGTGAGATATGGAGCCCCGAGATATTTATTGAGTGATCGTGGTTCCCAATTTTTATCGGCGTTATTTTTGGAAATTTGCACCATCTTGAAAATTAAAAAGCTAAACACTACAGCTTATCATCCATCTACGAATGGAGTATTAGAACGTTTTCATGGACATTTGAAAACCACTCTATCACACTTAGTGACAGAACATAAGTCTGAATGGGATGACCAACTACCTTTCGCGCTTCTAGCAATTAGAAATCAAATACATACTTCGACCAGAGAAAGTCCATTTTTTTTAATGTATGGCAGGGATATGATATTGCCCCATCAAATTACATTGCAGCCACCTCGTATAAGATATGATACCCATGAAGATTATGCTTCTGAAATGCTGCAAAGAATGCAACTGGCACATTCAAACGCTAGAAAATTGTTAGAAATTTCGGCAGCAACTCTAAACAAGAAAGAAAACAAGAAAAACAAATTAAGAGAATTCGCAATAGGATCTCTAGTATATCTAAAAATTCCACCGAAAGTTTCAGCCCGAAAAGCACTTTCCAAGTCTCTTTTACCAAAATACGATGGACCCTACAGGGTGTTGAAAAAGTTATCCCCTGTAAATTTTGAAATACAATTAGTGGGAAAAATCAAGAAACAGGTAGTTCACGCAAATAGACTGAAACCATATAAAGGTGTAGATTTATATAAGAAAGAAAAAATTGAAGATGATACCAAAAAGGCTGAAAAAACAGCTGAAGAGGAACAAAATGATGACGAAACGTCGGAACTTGCTTATGTATTAACTCCTGAAGAGTTTGAAAAGCAGTCAAAATTTCATAAGGCCGAAGCTCAAGGTAACATTAAGAAAAAAATTATACATTCTTCAGTAGAAGAAAATACCTTCGAATCAGAATTGCAAGTGGAATTACCCTACGTGGAAGGTTTAGAAATTAATAGTGAAGTTCAAAAAACGAATGATACTGAAAATGGTAGTGAAATTATTACTAACGACGAGTTAAAAAATAAAACTATTATAGAGTCCTCTGACAGTGAGAAGGATGACAGAAACCATTCATTTGTAACACATAGATATCCTACTAGATCGAGAGGTCCAATAGAATACTTTTCTTTAGATATGTAAGTATAATCAAAAATAGAGGAAATGAAAAAAAAAGATCAGAAACTAAAGATATATGGTTGTTTGGAAAAAGGTAACTAAGGAATTAAAATTTTAGCAATAAAGTATCTGAATATAGCAAATTAGATGTAACGTAAGTAAACTCAAAAAGGTAATTGAATTTGAGGTTAATAGTAGAATGAAAAAAAAATAAAAATATTAAATGAATATTTTCATAAAGAATTAAGGTAGATAAATAATTATAAATGAGTAAAGAATGAATGAAAATTTATTTAGGCCTGTTACGCAGTATTGACAAGAGTTGAAATAACTGCAACTACCAATTGCAGAAATCGCCCTGTACTTAGCCAACCGAAGTTTCTTGAGAACGGTTTTATTTACATTCGTAAATTGTACGGAAAGAGATAAAGAGATCGTTTGAACTTATGGTGTTTAAATATTTTGTCAACCAAACACTTGTGAATGTTAGCAGGTAGAACAGATGTGGTTTATTTTAAAATCCACGTGTCAAATGCCTTTTTTAGACTTTGCCTATTACGAGGGTCGAGCTTGAGAAAGCTATTAACCAGTGGCTTCCTGATATGTAGTCAGATAGCTGAACATTTTTGGAATTGGAGCATAATTGCAGAAACCCTTATAGAAATTTGTTCACCTTATTAAAATGTAATATGCAAAAATGCATTCGTTTATAGAAAAAATCATTAACATATAAAAAGAATGATTTAGTAGCTGATGCCTTCACAGAAGATGTTATGGAAGAGAAAAATTCGGACGAAATAATTGATCATAGCTCTCATATAAACTATGACTCAGAAAAAAGTTAACAAGGAAAACTTAGATAGTTGTATGTGGAGAAAAAGACTTATGAAACTCTACATTAAAATATATATCAAATGTAAAAATAAAAATGAAATGTGCGAGAACTTTGTGAATTAAAAAGTGAACGCTGTAATAACCAATTAAAAAAAGATCAGAGACTTTAGCATTACCGGAAAAAAATAGTGAATCGGAACAATATGCGGAAATTGACTCAGTTAAAATTAATTGATAAACATATGTGTATAAATTAAATTACCTGTTTCAAGTAAATAGTCATGGACATGTTGCTTGAAGTATTCCAGTGCATTAAGGATTTTTGGTACCAGGAAGCAGTTATTGTTGAAGTCTGTCAACAATTTGATGACTGATGTGAATTTGGGGAAGTTTGGTATCCACCAATTGACGACAACTCAATTAGCCTACAGCATTTTGTAATTAAACAAATACCATGCTGATTATATCCAGTTATTAGCCACCAGAGGGATGGAAGACTGCGATTGTATCCATTATATGGTGGAAGGAAACATATCACTGTTTCTAACACTAAACGATACACAATATTCACAAAAACTAGCACTCAAATTTGCGACTGCGATATGTGTAGCGAAGTTAAGGGACCGACCGACTATCTAACAGATGAGCAGAAACTACGACCTACCCGTTATTTCCCAATAAAACCTTCATGACCGACACAAAAATCAAAATTTTCATGGTTTCCAGGCGATGGGTTCTCCAGATGTTGAGAAACGTGAAGATTTCAGAATATCAGGTCTATCCATAGGCGGCGACAATCAGCAGAGAGGGTTTATACCGCATTAAGTATTGACGGTATTGATTGCTGTTAATGATTATTATTGATGTTTTTATACACAAAAATGATTGTAATTGCATGTTAGGTTAAGTAAATCTTGAACTTTTAGTATACTTTTGAACCATGGAAATTGATGGTCATTTTATTATTAATATGGATGATATTAAATATGATTATGAGATATAAGAAATTTAAAAAAAATAATTATTATATTATTATCGAAATTTAAAATTATGAAAAATTTGAGGCTAGATGTGACTATCAGAATTAAGCAGAAAAGGAAACTATTTAACCTATAGATTGAATATATAATAATTGTATTATACTAAATGATTAAGTGTTAAAATTAATCATTTAGCTTGAGAATGGGGAGGAATGTCATGATCTGCTTATAGAGCTTGGAAAAGAAATATGATTCGAAAGAATATATTCATTTAGAACGTAAACTATGAAAATTCAGTATTCAAATATAACTTCTTATTACGGAAAAATTATTCTATCCTAACGAATATTGAACTCAATGAACCCAGACATTTTTAAAAATAATTTCATGTAACTGCGTGAGACCAAATTATTTATAAACCACACGTGGAACGCCTTGAAGTTGAAACAAAGGTTCACAAACATGGATGTACCATTAAAATAGTATCTAATTATGAGTTCATCAGAAAAATAGATTCTCTATTTATAAACGACCCTAAGAAGTCATAACGGGGCAAAGACAACGTAATAATTATATTTAAAAATAACACGAAGCCAATTGGTCATCATATAGTCGGTTATAGTTTCTCTATATGTGGTAAAACGAGGATATATAAAGAGTTGGAACATATTCCATTCTATTCCATTCGGTATTTCATTCGAGTATTCATTACAAGTCAGTATGTATTTTAAATGGCACCTTTTGATCAGATAATGTTGTAGTCAAATAGATAAAGACTTTTCTACTTCAAGTTAATCAGATGCAACCAAGTTTCAAGGCACCAGTCATTAGAACTCACACCGATGAGTTTCTAAAATTTTTGCATACATTGATATGTAATTAGAAGAATTCATCCGACTTCATCATTGCTCCAGTAGTGAATCAAATAATAAATTACTTATCGGGATTTCTCCAGATTAAATAACGGAATTGATTTTAGTGAAGTGAACATCGTGTCTATTACAGGGTGAGACTACATATTTTTTCTCTTTGATTTATTGGGTACCAGGCTTTATAAAATGAACATTTTTCCTCATTCATACTTTAAATTCATTGAAGTGTAATTCAATTACTTTGATAAATATTTATTATTTCATCAGATTTTGATAGTTGTTTGTTTCAGAAATATGTATAAAATGATTAATACTATCCATTTATTTTTATTGAAAATTTTGCTATTATGTTTCGAAGTCCTACAACATACTAAAGTTGTTGTGCAATGAAGAAAAACAATTACAATGTTAATTGTTTTAATCCAGAGAATTGATTTAAGTATTTTAGATTTGTGAACTTTGATAAATACAATTTTAGAATATACTGATAACGCAGGAAATAAGTATTGAATATATTACTATGATTGATTTTTCTACCTTTGAATAAAAGTATATTGTTCATGCCTCAAAATTATAAAACTGTGTAATTGATATGATATTGTTTATTGCTATGATTTTATTGCTATTTTTACATTCATATTTTCTGGTGAATTTATATAAAATGGGTTTATACGATTTGTTGATTGATGGTTTTGTGTATTGTTTCGAATATTGATCTTAATTATATCTTTTAAATTTACAACCATATTATTATTTCATCTGTTTTGATAGCTTGAGTTATGACTGAGTACATAGATTAAACGAACCTCGATCATATATTGAAGGAATTACTTGGATTTGACCGCTCTCTAAGTACATTCTCTGTGTCAATGTTTATTTGCACAATCTTCAGTATAGAACCTCTAACGACTTTTTATAAGACACGCTTTTGTACTGTCAATTGTGTGAAAAAGAATTAGTATTTGAGTAGAGTGAATACAGATAAAACCAGTATAGTTAGACATCAATTGATGGTATTTGTAAAATCTTTCTATTGGATTTTCTAGAGGGTTTCTTTAATAAAAGTTAATGTGAGGTTCGACAAACACTTGGGTTTTTGGAGTGGTGTGTGAATTCATAACACTCTGTATATACTCAGGTTTTAACAATGACTGGTCAGTGGTGGGGTCTTTGGAGTCTCCCCCTGTCCCCGGTTATAACAAATGAAACAATTCAAATATTAAATTCAAATCAAGAAAAATTTGAAAGAGCATTAAAGTCATTTCAGATAACAGTTCAAAAAACCATTACTGATCTGAATAATTATATAAGCCTTCAGAGCATACTTTCACAAATAATACTAGACTGTCAAAATATAATCACTTTCATCGATAACATAGAAGATGCTATCACATTCGCAAAACTAAATCTTTACATAATTCAATCATACCCAGTTCTGAATTAGAAGAATTGATGAATTATTTGAGTAAAATATACGAAGTATCGGCAATACCCAAATTTGAAAATTTATTGACATACTACCAATTTTTTGGAACTCAAGTGAAATTGTCAAACACTAAACTAATTTTTGCAATTCATGTTCCAATTATCCGAACTGAAGTCTTTACATTTTATCACCTATATCCAATAATCCAAAATCACCAAATATTTATCCCCAAATATCCTTATTTGGCACGAGCGACTTCAAGAATCCAATTCAAATAAAATATTTGCCCAATATTGAAGAATACCTACTATTGTATCGAGGATTACTACCCCGAAGATCCTTGCACAGCCCAGCTGATTGAGGGAAATTCCGCAAATAATTGCCAACCAATCCGAATGAATGTAGAAGAATCAATTGTCGAACAAGTAACTCAAGAAGAAATCTTGATTATTCCTGCTCGAGATGAAAGAATATTTTCCAAATGCAGAGCTGATCGATATATAGCAATTATCAACCCTGCTTTGATGAAAATTCCTGAAAAATGTGAAATCCAAATAAATTTCAAGAAATTCTTTAATAACGTGGAAATACAATAAGGCAAACCACTAATATTGCCAAAATTCCGCATCGAAAAAACAGAAATCCCGGAAGTTTACCACTCAATCTTGATGAAATCTACCATATTAACCCTTCAACGGCTAGTGTTACGTTTATGTAACGGCCGCGTAGGGATAGATTTCGACAGATACTAAAGTATTTACACTGCGCAGATAATACAAAACCTGATCAATCAGATAAAGTATGGAAACTCAGAACTTTCATGGATATGGTGAAGCAAAAATTTCTGGAAAACTGAACCCCGGAGGAACACCTAGACTTTGATGAGTCAATGATAAAATATTTTGGGCGCCATTCCTGCAAACAGTTCATTCGCGGGAAACCCATTAGGTTCGGATACAAGATGTGGTGTTTGAATACGCCTTCAGGTTATTTAGTAAACTTTGACTTATATCAAGGAAAAAATCCAAAAGGGCAGAGCACTTTCCAAAAGGAATTTGGAATAAATGTCGCAATGATAGGCATGATTCACGAGTTTCCGGAACCTATGAGAAAATTGCCATTTAAATTTTATTTCGACAATTTATTTACTGGTTTCAATGTTTTGTATTATTTGAAGCAGAATGGATATGATGGTACGGGAACAATTCGAGAAAACCGTATACCTAAGTCTTGTCCACTGACGAAAAATAAAGATTTTCAGAAGCAAAGCAATAGAGGCGATTACTGCTCTATCATTGATGAAGACGATGGTGTAATTGTTGTAAATGGGTGGATAATAATGTTGTCGCTGCGGCTTCCACGTGCCATGGTACAAATCCAACTACAAGCGTGAAACGATTTCCCCGAGTGGAAAAGAAGATGATCTATGTCAGTCGTCCATCACTTATAACGGAATATAATCGTTTTATGGGTGGTACTGATTTGTTGGATGAGAATACTGCCAGATATAGAATAAGTATTAGGCGCAAAAAGTGGTGGTGGGCAATTTTCACTTGGTTATTGGATGTTTCAGTGGTGAATGCATGGAACATTTATAGACAGCACGAAAATATTAAACAGTTGGTATTTAGAAGGCAGATAGTGCAAACATATCTTACTAAATATGCAGTTCCGCCTAAGGGAGCAGGAAAGCCCGCAACATCACGATCCAGTGTAAGTCTGAACAGGGTATCAGATGATTTGAGGTATGACGGTCGCAACCACTTGCTTGTGCCGAATGAAGGAAGGAAAAGAAGAAGATGCGCCGGTGAGGGCTGTAGCTCCAGTGTAATAACAAAATGTCGAAAGTGTGATGTAGGCTTATATATAGAATGTAACGAAATTTTCCATACTAAGTAATTTTATATGTCACATTACGCTAGCGTTACGTAAAAGTAACGGTGATTTTTTTCTCAAAATAAACAACTTTTTTCAAAAGTATCATCTAGTTTTTGTTGAATATCTACTTATAGCTGCCTAATTAATACTTTTTCGTGATAAAATTCAAGAAATCAAATTTCGCCGTTGAAGGGTTAACGACATGGTAGAACGACTCACCCCTGTGAATAAAATCAGTGCCGATCATAGTACGTCTATATTTAGCTCCGTTTTTGGATTGACTTTATTAACAATTATTCTGATAGTAATATTCAAGTGTCACAAAAAGTTGAAACCAACAAAATGGTGCTACCCCAAGAAGACCACCGAAGAAGAGGAAATTCCCGAAATGGAAATGGTTCCTAACCGCCAAAATCATTCCATTATTTTTTCGGCTTAAGGAGGAAGGAGTTATATGACGACCCAGATCCACCAGAGAGCCGTTATCAGAGAAAATGCCGATGCAGCTCTAGGCTCAGATAATACCTTATTGTTGCGACAATAACATTTTAAGCAATTATTACATTCATTCGCTCTATAACTCTTCTCAGAGCTAGTTGTACCTTTTTTCAATAAAGAAAATCCTTTTTTAAAAAGAAGATTTTCCACTCAAAGTATATAATTCACGTGTCGTATTGCCAATTGAATCCAGTTGATGCCAAGAATGAAAAATAATCTTGTCGCTGCCAGTAACTAGATTCAAATCTCCACTCGAAACTACCTATCTCCACTCGAAACTACCTAGTAAAGAGAATTCCCGAAATGGAAATGATTCCTAACCGCCAAAATCATTCCACAATCTCCACTCGAAACTACCTAGTAATTGTTACAGTTTCTAAACAAACCACTTGATGCCTAAGGGCAGGTATGAGGACAGTAATTTATTCATGGTACCAATGATATGGCAGTTTTGATAATTATACGGGGTGATCTGTAAGCTCTATAAAAAACGCAAATGAAAGCTGAGAGAATTCTAAGAAAACAATTGATTTTTTGTTTGTTTGGTCATTCATTACAGAGATACAGGATATTTTTTGGACAGCTTCGACTCTTTAACCAATGGTAGTTGAAAAGTGTTTTGAAAGTAGACTCAAAGAGCAAATTTAAGAAATGCATGAAAAATACTTTCTGATTTGCATGGCACTCTATTATTGGTTCAGTAAAATAAATATCAAACTAAAACCTAATGGGTTATCAAGTTCAACATATCTAATTCAATAAAAAAACTACATGCGTTTCTTTCTCAGATTCTCTTCCGCTTTTATTTGTCTTAGAAAAAAAATAAAAGAAATGTAGATTTTTTTTTCTGAATTATGTTAACCAATGGGATGAATATGCACACTTGAATTTGGAGACCTGATACTTGTTTATGAAATCGGGTAAAATTGTCAATAAGAGCATGATTCCGAACTTTCTGAATCTGATGATTTTTATAAAAAACTTCTTGTTGCGTTTAACGTTTTTTCCAAGGAATGGAAGAGAATATTTATTAAGTCTGGCTTTGAATATTTGAATACCAGGCCATCTTGTCTAATTTAACAGAGCAGCATCACTGTTAAATTTCAGCACATTACATCAAAAGAAATTTCTTCAAATAACATTTTTTCAGCTTTCATCTATCTAGTTTGTCAAAAAGCTTATGGAACACCCTTATAGCGCTATGTATGAATTCTCGAATAATTAATACTTTGCTCATAGAAAAAATGGCTTAGCTTTTGGGGCATACATTACATATTCATGTTATTTTTCAGGTAATGACAAACTTTAAACCAGTGCCCCTTTGTATTGACCAAAAAGCATGTGTAGGTGGTCAACGTGAAGAGGAATCCAAAGATTTGGAAGAAGTGGATAACTCAGGTATTTAAGAATAAAATTAATTCATTGAATGCTAATACTTCAGGGTGATCATGATTTTTTGAAAAAAGTTCATACCAACACAGGTCTTCAACCTGTTTACTTTTTAAATGCAGATTGTTGACCATATGAAAAAGCTGTTTTTCGTAATATTTTTCTTTGAATTGCAGTTGGTACTAACTAAGCATAAAAACTCATCATTTAAAAAAAAAGAATTCTCAACAAAAAAAATAATACGCCACTGTATTTCATTTTCATAATTGCCTTGTATTGTCCAGTAAAAATGCCTTTCCAACTTTTTTGTTCATCAAACGAGAAAAACCGTTCAAAAAGGTACCATTTTTATTACAAGCTTTTATTTAACTTCACATTTGTATATATGTATGTATGTTCAAATCTTGCAAGTGAATATTGGCCCACTCCTAGTTGTCCGATTAACGTGAAATTCGGCAGGTGATCATAATTCCGGTAAAAATGCATTATGGAATTTTTGCTAGAAAAAAAAAAAAGGCGACTCTAATATGGCGAACGAGTTCTGTGATTATGGTTCAGTTCTATTCAAAATTGGTATCTGAGGGTTTTCGGGGACAGAAATCACAAATTTTTCTTGAAAATTCATAAATACAAAATGGCGCCTCCAATATGGCGTCGAGTTTTGTGCCCGATTCCAATAAAAATTGGTATGTGGGGTGTTTGGGGTCGGAGATCATGATATTTTGTCAAAATCTATGAATTCAAAATGACAGCTCCAAGATGGCAATGTGTTTTGTTATTATGGCCCGATTCCCTTCAAAATTGTTGTGGGATTTTTTGGGTAGGGGATCATCAATTTTTGTCAGAATTCAATAAGATGACAAATTTCATAAATGACTGAAAATAATCGACAAAAATAATTGAAAAAAAATTAAGACAAGCTTTGCACTAAAAAGGAAAAATAATCTTTTAATTGTTTGACCAGGTTATTCTGTGAGTAGCAGATTCAAAAAGATTGCCGCGAATATAGAATTAGTTATTCTGATGCGGCAAGAGTTTCAATCTGCTACTCACAGA
This sequence comes from Gonioctena quinquepunctata, assembly GCA_018342105.1. Taxonomy (NCBI): domain Eukaryota; kingdom Metazoa; phylum Arthropoda; class Insecta; order Coleoptera; family Chrysomelidae; genus Gonioctena; species Gonioctena quinquepunctata. The sequence continues at coordinate 40,535 of JAFIRS010005620.1, forward strand.
ATAAGCTAGGTCAAACAATAATTAAATGAATCATTTTTTCCTTTTTAGTGCATTTCTATAAAAGCTTGTCATTGCAATGCTTCCCTATAGAGAAAATTCTGAATCGAATCGTGAAAAACCACATCTGAATCAGTCTACAAGATACATTTTTTAGAAACCTTTGTTTTTTCATACTTGCAACATCCTTTATTTAAAAAATAAAGAGGTTGAGGATCTCTGTTAATATTACCTTTTTTTTTTCAATTTTGCAACGCTCAAGACCCCGAGGTATCAGCATGTAATTTGAAACACACTGTATGATTGATCTATTTTGGTGAATCAAATAAAGTTAAATAAGAGGCAGTGTATCAGCAAAAAAATAACTCATAATGTTATTTCATTTCTTTCTTATAACCACATTTTTTATTATAGATTTTTTTTTTGAGAATTCTGATGATTCAATTGCTGATGTAGATTATATACCGGATTGGAATTCATCAGAATCGGATAGTTCAACTCATTGTTCTCAATTGGTTGAAACTTGCAACAACACCCAAGTTGATTGCCATATCTCTCAGATTCAGGATGGAGATAATATGACAAGAAATGATTCTTCACTGGAAAGTGCAACTACTTCATTTGTTAGAAAAAATATCATTCAACGTTCTGCGTGGTATTTGCCAGGAAAGTAGTTGTTTTTCACCTGAGATCTACCATTTTCTGGTTCAATTTTATATTGAATCCTTTATGTGAAGAAAACCGTTTTATTCGATTTTTCTATTCATTCCACTTCACATGGCACTTATCTTTCACTTCATTTGTTGAAAGTCAAGAAATTCTGAACACCCAAATGGAATGCAATGTATCTCAGATTCAATTTGGAAATTTGGCAAGAAAAAGTGATACATCATTAGACTGTTTGAACACTTCATTTGTCCAATCTGAAATTCCGAACACCCAAGTTGATTGCAGTATTAAGTTGACAAGGAGAAATGATACATCACTAGAAAGTACAAACACTTCATTTGTTGATATTCAAGAAATTCCAAACTCTAAAAATAAATCAAAAAAATACTTTTGTATATATTGTAATAAGTTGGTAACAAAGTTCGCAAGACACATTGAAACTGTACATAAAGATCACTTTGGCGTTAAGAAGCTGCTGCTTTTGCCAAAAGGTAATATATGGGGGTTTTCAAAATGGGTGTTCTTACATCAACTTCAGATTCATCAAATAAAACTTTTTCATGAGAAGAGTTAAATTTTTTGAATAATAGCGGAGATGTAAAGAAAAGCTCGGCAGGTCAATTTTGTTTTTTTACCGGTAATTTTTTGACCATACCCCAAATATACAGGGATATCCAAGTGAAAATGACATTGGTGTTTCCCAGATGGGACACCCAGTTAGGAATTGATGGGATTATCTCAACGGTTGCAAAGATATGGTCCAAAAACTTCCTCATATGTCACATAAATTTGTCAGCGACTTTTAACCTACCAAATTTTGTCTAGTCTCAGTCATATCCATATCTTGAGATAATCTCATTGAACTGAAATCACAGAATTCATAATGGGTGTACCATTTAAAGAAAGCGCCAATATCATTTTTATTCAAATGTGAATAACCCTGTGATTAAAAAAATTACTAATTGAAAAACAATCAGGTGTTTTTTTCATCTAGGCTATTATCCAAAAACCTCATGTCAGGTTTTCATTGAGCCTCCAATTTATTGAAAAATATTATATATATATATATAAACAGTTAATGTACAACATTGAGTAAAATAGATCTGATATATAAACACACAAACGTACATACATACAGACTTAATAATAGGTACATATTAGAAATGTTATAGAAATTCAAGCACTGAGGTTAAGGCAACATATTCCTCTGTACTATAAAAACATTTTTTAATTAAATATTCCATGATTTGTTTTTTGAACATTGGCAAGGGTAAATTCCTGGTAGTGAACGGTAAGATATTGTAAAGGTTGACATCGAGTGAGTTCTTTGAGGATTTCTGTAAATTAAACCGGTAAGGTCTCAATAGGTTAGCCCCACGGGTGTTATACTCGTGAAAATGGGAGTTGGTCGGAAAACCGTCTTTATGTTTATGTATTTCCAAGAGAGTATGGTATATGAAAATAGATGGTAATGGCATGATGCCCAAATTTATGAAGAGGGGCCTACATGAATCTCGGTAACCTGCATTCGAAATTGTTCTAATTGCGCGTTTTTGGGGCGTGAAAACTTTTGTAGCATTGGAGGAGTTGCCCCAGAGCAGAGTTCCATAGCTAGCATGGGAATGAAAAAATGCATAGTACGCCGAGAGAAGCGTTTCCAAGCTTACAAAGTTTCTCAATTGCCTGAGTAAGAAAATATATTTTGAGAGTTTCTGACTCAGTGCTTCTACGTGAGGTGCCCAATTCAAACTGTCATCAAGTGTAATTCCCAATAAGTTGACGGTTTTTCCCACTGAGATGTTATGATTAGTTGAAAATATGATTTGTTGGGTTTTTCCTTTATTGAGTTTCAGTAGATTGGGGTTAAACCACAATTCAGCTTGTTTTTCGGCATGTGACATGGAGACAAGCAGAGACGGGCAGTTCTTGTCAGAGATAAAATAGATGTAGTCATCGGCATAGATGACACATTTGTAGGGTTGTAGTACATAGAAGAGATCATTGATATAGACAATAAACAGAAGAGGCCCCAGAACGGATCCTTGGGGAACACCAAATTCAATTGGCTGTAGATCAGATGTTCTGTTATTGCCCAGATCAACAAGCTGTTTTCTGTTCGTCAGATAGGATGAAAAGAGTGAGAGTGCCAGACCTCTAACTCCATATTCTTCCAGTTTATGTGACATATTAATATGAGAGACACAGTCGAACGCTTTACTCAAGTCACACAGTGTTGCAGAGCTGTGATGACCCTTTTCAAATCCGTCGACTATGTCCCTCACAACTCGTGCTACCGCTTGAACAGTGGAGCATGATTTTCGGAAACCGTATTGGTCCGAGTTAAGAAGATTGTTCTCCTCAAAATAAAGTTCAAGCCGTTTTTTGAGAATAATTTCGAAAATTTTACCAAAATGGGAACGATAGAAATGGGTCGATAGTTTTCAGCTTGATTTTGGTCACCTTTTTAAAAACAGGGATGACTTTGCTGATTTTAAATTCATCAGGAAAAGATCCTTCGCTGATACAAGTATTGAAGATAGACGTCAGTGGATCAACCAAATATGTACAGGTTTCTTTTATGATTTTGCTGTTTAGATTGTATACATCAAGGCAATAGGAGTTTTTCAGCTCATGTATAGCATTAAAAACTTGGATGGAGTGATGGGTTCAAGAAAAAAAGACCCGGGTGAGGTAGGTTTGAGTTTATTGTCCAGTGATTTTAGAGAAAGGGTATTAGCATTGAGTGGGAGTTGACTTATTATGGTTTCGGCAATGGTGGTAAAGTATGAGTTGAATTGCTGTGGAGAGATCGCGTCGTATTTTACATGAGATGCTGGTTTACTTTTTTCAAAATTGATCAGCCGCCAGCTATCTCTGATTTTATTATCAGATTGGTTGATAAAATTATCGCATGAGTTTTTTTTAGATTCGATAATGGCCTTTGATATTTATTGTTGATCATTTTGAAAGCTTGCTTATGAACGGATCATTTGTTGCATCGCAAATTATCTTTACCGCACGTACCGTATCCCTTAATTTTCTCAGATCGTCATTGAACCACCTGAGAGGGTATTTGAGTGCAAATTCAGAGGATATTTTTTTGAGAGGAAAATGTTCCTCTACTAGACGACAGTATAGGTTTAAGAGGAAATCCACCTTGTTTTCGAGGAGTTTGACGAGTAGAATGTGTTCCAGTTAACTGTATGTAACGAGGCTCGAAGGCGAGTATTCCCTGGCTGTTATTTGCCTCCTGAAATACGGGGCACTTTTTTGTCTCTCGGAATTTTTAAGACTCAGTATCTGGGCGTAGTGGTCGGAAAGACAGGGATCGATTACGCCAGTCTGATAGCACGATTCATCTAAATTTGTTAAAATATTGTCAATGCAGCTGCTAGAGCCATTTACAATCCTAGTAAACTCAGCAATAGTTGAATGTAGGCCAAAGGAGTTTATTAGACAGATCAAATTACTGAGATCAGTGGATGTTCTCAGGAAATTGATATTGAAATCACCCAGTAGAATGATTTTTACAAATTTTTTCGAGATAGAGATCAGAAGTTCTTCTAATTTGTGAAAAAAATGGTACAGTCATTTATACAAGCTGATCTATATATTGTGATAACGGCAATTTTAGAAGTGCTGAGTTCAATGCCACACACTTCGATGTCACGCTCAATACAATAATCCCTAAGTGAAGAGGTTTGAATTCAATGTTATCACGTACAAATATAGCTACACCACCGTGTATATGGTTGGCTCTACTGAAATATGTTGCCAAATTATAGCCAGGAATATTACAGAATTGTAGACAATCCTCATTTAACCAGTGCTCGGAAAAACAAAGAACACTAAATTTATTATTACAGTCTAGAAACATAGAAAGTTTGTCCAGTTTGTTCGAAAGTTTACGTACATTCAAATGAAAAATACTCACTTCGTCAGAATTAATTAATTTACAGATCTTACTGCTGTCCCTATGATGTTTCGGGTGGTACTCTTCTTTGAGAAAAACCGTCTAACATGAGCACCCATGGGCCAGACAGATTCATCCCAGGCTTTTCGAGGTTGCATTGGTTTATGCATACCGTGAAGGACGAGTAGAGCTGTGGAAACATTGAATTAATTTTTTCGATTTTAGCTTCGGGAAAAGAGCCCTTTATATCACGAAGAAGTTCTTCAGTTGTTGTCGAAGGTGTCAGTTTATAGAATGCAGCAAACAACTTTTTAATTGGCGATTTTCCTACAATAGGTTTATTAGTGCCACGATATGATTTTCTTCCTTTGGGAAAGGGATTACCTTGGGCCATGGTTCAATTCAATGAATTTTTGACATTCGAGGTTGGACTCGACTTCATGCAATGCAGAAGAAACCTGATCGCGAGTTATGAACTGTGTTTCTTCTGTAGCTGTAGCTTTGACAGAATTAGCTTTAGTAGTTTTCATCTTTTTCTTACTATGGGACACGTGTTTCCATTCATCGGCACCGATGTCAGGATTTACATGAGTTGGTGCTGCATGGTTACCGTCAGAGATGGTGTGGACTGCACTGGGACGAGTAACTTTGGTACCTTCAGTGTTTGTATGAGAAGCGTGGCTTTCCAGAACATCAATCTTGAAATTCATGAGTTTGATCCTTTCAGACATATGTTCAACTATTTGTCTTAGTAGTATTACTTCTTTCCGTAATTCACAACATGTCTGCCTTGAGCAATTTTCACTACCCAAGACTGTCACTACCGACGAAATGGACGAGTCCAAATTTTCGCTTTCAGGTTGGCCTTCACGTTCAGCCACCGATTTAGAACATTTTACACAGGTCAAAATCATACCTTTGTCATCCATGGATATCCGATTTCCACATTTAATATGTAATGGAAGCTGACACAGTTCACAAGCACTACTAATTTTCAATTTATCGTTGCAGTTGCTGCAGTTTTTAAGAGATTCCTTTGGAGCAGCTGTTAACACCTGCTTATCGTTCACCATGATTTCTAATCATGTATGTATGTAATCAGTACAGTACAGTACAGAAATGTAGGAAGAACATTCATAATATTGACCAGTTGAATAACATTTTTATTTCTTTGGGCACTAGAAAAGGGGACCTGGTTCTTCTTTATTTTTTGGTTCATGTTCAGTATTTGTAGGTTGCAGCGGTCAGAAAGAAGGGCAGTTTTTTATTCAACACTAAGAATGCATATAATAATGGCCAACTCCTAGTGACTAGAAGACCCCAAATAGAATTTAACAAAAATGCAAATGATTATAAAGTTTGCCCACATTGCAAAGGGTTTTATTCCAAAAATGGTATAAGAAGGCACTATATAAAATGTAAAGACGATGCAGTTAGGGGTGAGAAGACACTTTTATCTACATCAAGGCGTATTCATGGCCAAGTACACAGAAAGGCTGATAATATATTGAAAAATATTATAATTCCAAAACTGAGAGACGATGATATAGCACGTATCATTAGGTATGATGAACTGGCCATAATTTAGGCAATAAATTGTACGAAGTACAGAAAACCTCACCTCCAGAACTTCATTAGATCAAAGTTGAGACTAATTGGTCGACTAATGCTTGAATTGAAAAAAATTAATACATCCATTACAGATTTTGCGTCAATATTTGAACCCTTATATTATGATGATGTAGTGAAAGGTGTGAATAAAGTGGCACTGCTTGATGATTGCCTTACGTATAAATCTCCTGCTACTGCATTCAGTTATGGAAGTCTATTGAAAAAGTGTGGACAAATTCTCATAAATGAACACATAAAAGGTGATAATGAAACTGCTCAGAAAAAAGTAAAAAATTTTCTCAATCTTTTACAAGAAGATTTCGCCAATTCCGTGAATAAAACAGTTGAAGAAAATCAACTAGAGAAAAAACGCCAAAAGAAAGTTGTCTTGCCATCGAATGAAGACGTTAAGCTGTTGAATACATTTTTGAACACAAATAGGCATAAATATTATGTCACAATGAAAACTAAATGTAATGTATCAAATTGGATAGCTTTGGCAGAAGTTACGCTAACTTCTCTACAAGTATTCAATAGGAGAAGAGCAGGAGAAATTGAAAGACTATCTATAGCCGATTTCAAGACGTACCAGACTATTGACCAGGATACTGATTGTGACATTTTCAATTCTTTGACTGAAGAGTCAAAAAAAGCTGCAAAACAATATTACAGGTGTGAAATTCGTGGAAAATTAGCTCGTAATGTCCCAGTTTTACTCCACCTGAGCCATTTGAGGGCAATTGAGTTACTAATTCGTTATCGGGAAGATGTAGGAATTTCCAAAAACAATCCTTACGTGTTTGCTATTCCTGGGGACGATAATAAATTTCTGCGTGCTTGTAACCTTTTAAGAAAATTTTCTATATTATGTTGTGCTGAACAACCATCAACGTTAAGGCCCGCCGCAAATTGAACCCAGCCCATGCACATCCCACGCGCAGCACACGCGTGGACTATTTTGTAGACCGTGGTTTGAGACGTAGTGGCGCATATTGAACCCATCCCACGGCCAGTACAGTTCGACCCTTGTTTCGCGTGGATCGAGTTGTGCTTGCAACACAGGTTTCGTGGATCGTGGGTCTTGTCTAGTGTAGAATGGAAAAAATTCATTGAATGGGTTGGGAGATTTCCTGTGTTATATGATACTTCTCACGAAGATTACATGAGAACAAAACTGAAGGATTATTTGTGGAAGAAGATAGCCAAAGAATTAAACTATACTAATGGTGAGTGATTTTATTTGTAATATTTAATCTCAGTACTAGTACATTACATTCTATATTGTATCAAAAACGCTCCTAATTTTTTTCTTTTCAAAACTGTCCCCTTTTTACTGCTTTACGTTGCCAGTCAACAGATCCCTCGTTAGAATTGAAATATTCAGTGAAATTTTGCCTAATAGAAAATGCTTCATTAGAACTTCTATTTCGATTTGGTGCTAAAGAACTGAAGTTACTTTCACTAAAATTGTTTGCTATTTCGTCATCTTCTCCTTCCTGTGTACTGACATTTGAGAGAATATCAGTTCTCGAATAATTATGAAGCACAATTGTGGCCAACACTTATATCTATGGTATCCAATTTGCATTCAAAAGGTATTTTGTATACCCGAAATCTAGCTGCTAATATTCCAAAGCTACTTTCTACTGTTTGTCTTGCTCGGGATAATCGATAATTAAAAACCTTATTTTGATAATTGCCAGTCACTCTGCTTTAGGATATGGACGCATTAAATTTGGCAATAGAGGAAATGCTTCATCTCCGATAAAGACATACGGTGTTTCTGTATTTTGCCCAGGTAGCGGTTTTGGTTCGGGCAATTGTTAAGACCTACTGTTTAGCATTTTCCCTAACGAGGAATTGGCGAAAATATTTCCATTACTAAACCTACCCATAGAACCCACGTTAACAGTTGTAAAACGATAATTTGCATCTACAGTCGCCATCAAAACAATGGGAAAATATTTTTTATAGTTGTAGAAAGAAGAACCACTAAGAAGTGGTTTTCGAATGGTGATATGTTTGCCATCAACAGCACCTAAACAGTTATAAAATTGCCATTTTCTCTCATAATTCAAGGCAATATTTTTCCAAGTTTCCACTGTTGGTTCTGGCATGTAAATGAGTTGTAAACGTCTCCATAGAGGTGCACATACTTCAGATACAATATTCGATACGGTTCTCTCCCCCAATCTATAGCTTAGTGCTATAGTTTTAAACATGTCACCAGTGGCCAAATACCTGAAAAAATATGAAATCAATTACATACCATCTTTGGGCTGATTTTTTATTTCATTTTATTAATTGTTTTTTTTATTACAGCCCAAGCTGCTAAGGAACAATGGCGAAAGCTGAGAGAACGTCATCGAGAAGCTCTTCGAAGGCAACAAAAAAAAGTGGTCAAGAGGCAACACAAATTAGGCTATGGACGTATCAAAAACAAATGGAATTTCTCAAACCATTTATGAAAAACAGAAATACTGTTGGATATCCCACTTCACCCCTTCAAGAAAGTCAGTTGGAAGAGGATGATATTACGCTATCTGAAACACCCAGACTTGAAACAACAAATGATAGCGAACCAACCGAACCTTCTGAGAACGTCACCCATAAAAGATCAAAAAATTCCACAATAATTACTGATCCCGTTATGCGAAAGTTCATTGAGGACAGTGACAAGAGATCAAAAAAGAGGGATGAATTACGTCAAAACCTTGTTATACAAACGCAAAAACAAGAGGACTCGCAAAATGATGCTTTGTATCAGTTTTTTATGTCTATGTTCAACATAACTAAAAGTCTTTCAATGAAATACCAAAAAGAAGTCAAGAGAAAATTGTTTCAAGCGGTTTTTGATGCCGAAGATAAAGCTGAGGATGAAATCGCAGACAAATGTGAAGTAGAGCAAAATCCTCAGATGAACAGGAAACGTCCTATTTCATCAACCACCCTGCCTACTAGTGTATTTTATTGTGCTATAACGCAAGAATTCCCTGAATTCTTCTCTCCATCGAATTCAACATCGATGAGCTCAGTAGACACAAATGAAAGAAGCTGCGACGATTCTTCAAGAACATTTTTTAATTTGTGATTAAATATACTGATTAAATATTTAAAAAAAATATATTTTTCTATCAATGTTTTTTTAAAACATTTACCTCAGACATACTGCTAGTTTTTCTTCACTTCCGATTGGCTTCTGTGCATTACACTCTTGACCAGTGATATCGTTATTAATTGATTCAAGAACCTCACTAAACTGTCTTCCGTTTAACCGAAACGACTCTTCAAACACAGTATCTGGAATTTCACTGGATAAGTTGAACTCTTCATGAGTCTCTCTTTTCCGTAAATACTCATTCGTTTTACCTCTTTTCCTTTTTTGGTTGAGTAGATGCAACATGATGAATCCTTCTTCATCCTCAGATTCAGATTCTGAATCCAGAAGAAGTTGTCATCTTGCATAGGAAAAGATGGAGATTTGGGCACACTATATGTGAGTTGGGTATACTCATGGGTGTGGGCTGTGTTCAATATGCGGTACTATTTAAAAAACGTGTACTTGGACTGGGCGTGTGCTGCGCGTGGGATGTGCATGGGCTGGGTTCAATTTGCGGCAGGTTTAAGGGGAACCCAACTTCGCAAACAAATTGCTACTCAGTCAGTATCATTAGATTTACAAGAAAACGAAATGGCAGATTTGGCAAATTTTATGGGGCATGCAGAGAAGATCCATAAAGATCACTATACTGCCCTGCTAAGCCGAAAGGCGCTATCTCTGAGATACGCCCTTTTAGTTATTTTATACCATTCACTAGCTATAATAATTTTGCATCTAATGGTCTATCCAAATAGCGCTATCGAACTCAAAACATTTGAAGAAACCACTAAGAATTTTTTTTATATCTCAATTTTTCCTAAAATTACTAAGAGATTTGGCGGCATGTTGTTTTCATGAAGCCAAATAGCAGTATATTGACATAGGCTAGAAACGCTTAAAAATAGTTGGTAACAATTTCATTCATTTTCTGAAGCAATAAAGCGGTAAGTTATTCATTCGAACTTGTTGCGGAGTTATCGCTTTTTCGCTTAGTAAATATGTATTATTAGTTTGCTAAGGTTGGAGATACGGCTATATCTCAGTATCATTGGTTGGTAGGTAATTAAAATGGACCTTATTATCCATAGTATTAAGGATTACACTCACTTACACACTCCAGAATAGAGCGCGTCCTGACATGAAGATAAAAATAACGATCATTCATTTGTGTTTTGTTTGCGGAAGGAAGCAAATCCGTTTTATTTGTGGTGTTAAAAAAAGGGAAAAAGTTATTAAAACACAGTGGTTTTCAAGGTACAGTGATAAGCTTTTGTGTATTGATATCAAGGTAAGTTCTTGAAGTGAAAACTTCTTTTAAGCCGCGATAAGCGATTTTTGGTAGGGCAAAACTTATGGGTTCGTATCACCGACATGCTAATGTGACAGAAAACTTCTTTCACATGGGCGACTTTTGGTTTTCACTCCTGTCGGTAGTCCCTATGACAACCTACAATTTGTTATTTGATAATTCTCTAGTTTCTTTGAGGTTAAATTAATTTCAAACTTGAAGTTTCGAAAACCACACTTCAAAATTACAAGTGTTCATCTCTGTAGTAATTGTACAATCAACTGCACGTCAATAGTTGTAATATGTTGATGTTATACTTTTTTTCCGGGGCATTTGGGTTATTTCAATTCATCGAGTAAAAATACCCATACTTCTGGTGTGGTTTTTTCATCTTTTCACACCTGATGAAATAAACCTATTTTCCGCACTAATTGCAAAATATCCCTTTCATTATGCAAATTAAGTAATGAAATGGATGTTTTGTTAAGATCAGCCATGCCACGCAGAAGCTCCCAAAATGATGATGGCCTTAGCACAAAAAAAAAAAATCTCTGAGAGAAAAAAATTAAAATTTCAAAAAGCTCCGCGAACATTCAGAAATAGACCCTGACAAATGGTTTATAGCCGGTTCTAGGGGAACCCCCCCCCCCCATGATTTGGCCCCCCCCCATGACCTTTTTACCCCCCCCAGCCCCCCCAAATTTCAGCCCATTGCATTTTTATCTTGACCCCCCCCCTGTAACCTTGAGATGGGGAGGTTGAAGGTCGTGTATCATTGACATTGAAGTGCCCTTTGGGGATGGGGTGGTGTTTGCATGACCTTGGGGATTCATTTTCGTTGACCTTGTAACCCAGTCGATGGGGAAAAGGGTCGCGCATTCATTTCCCGTATGCATGAGAGTGTGGTGCATAACGTTCGAACCAGCATCAGCTCACAACTTTCTTTCCATATTCTTCAATCACCCTAACCACTGCGATGGGTTCTAAAAGGGGTGTTTTAAAAGGCCTTCGAGCCAACCGGGTCTAATTTATTTTTTAAGTCTCCGACAGCTCTTTTGATGATTCATCATGACCTTGGGCACTGCGTAATAGGACTATTGATTTGTTGCATCCTAACCACTGCGATGGGGTTTTATCAATGGGGTGTTTTAAAAGGGCCCTTTGGGTCTATTGATTTTTTAGAGTCTCCGACAACTCCCCGGATGATTCATCATGACCTTGGGCACTGCGTATGTGAAAGAAATCGAATTCGGTGGGAAAAGGGGTCGCGCATTTTATTTCAGTATGCATGAGAGTGTGGTGCATAACCTTCGGAAAAAGCATCGCGTTACTTTTCATATTCTTCAATCCCCTTAAAATGCGATGATTCATCCCAAAGGGGTGTTTGCATGGCCTTCGAGCCAACACGGGTCTTTTTTGATTTTTTAAGTCTCCGACAACTCGCGATGATTCATCATGACCTTGGGCTTTCGTAATAGGGCTTTTTGATTTGTTGAGTATGTATATTATGAAATCGAAACAAGTGAGAGGGCACATTTTTAATTTTCTTTTCCCAACAAAAC